>CM044003.1:59394247-59629247 GCA_024085815.1 Flaveria linearis | reverse complement strand
TGTGACTGTGACTGTGACTGTGACTGTGACTGTGACTGTGACTGTGACTGTGACTGTGACTGTGACTGTGACTGTGACTGTGACTGTGACTGTGACTGTGACTGTGACTGTGACTGTGACTGTGACTGTGACTGTGACTGTGACTGTGACTGTGACTGTGACTGTGACTGTGACTGTGACTGTGACTGTGACTGTGACTGTGACTGTGACTGTGACTGTGACTGTGACTGTGACTGTGACTGTGACTGGTGACTGTGACTGTGACTGTGACTGTGACTGTGACTGTGACTGTGACTGTGACTGTGACTGTGACTGTGACTGTGACTGTGACTGTGACTGTGACTGTGACTGTGACTGTGACTGTGACTGTGACGTGACTGTGACTGTGACTGTGACTGTGACTGTGACTGTGACTGTGACTGTGACTGTGACTGTGACTGTGACTGTGACTGTGACTGTGACTGTGACTGTGACTGTGACTGTGACTGTGACTGTGACTGTGACTGTGACTGTGACTGTGACTGTGACTGTGACTGTGACTGTGACTGTGACTGTGACTGTGACTGTGACTGTGACTGTGACTGTGACTGTGACTCTGACTCTGACTCTGACTCTGACTCTGACTCTGACTCTGACTCTGACTCTGACTATGACTATGACTATGACTATGACTATGACTAGACTATGACTATGACTATGACTATGACTATGACTATGACTATGACTATGACTATGACTATGACTATGACTATGACTATGACTATGACTATGACTATGACTATGACTATGACTATGACTATGACTATGACTATGACTATGACTATGACTATGACTATGACTATGACTATGACTATATGACTATGACTATGACTATGACTATGACTATGACTATGACTTGACTATGACTATGACTATGACTATGACTATGACTATGACTATGACTATGACTATGACTATGGCTATGGCTATGGCTATGGCTATGGCTATGGCTATGCTATGGCTATGGCTATGGCTATGGCTATGGCTATGGCTATGGCTATGCTATGGCTATGGCTATGGCTATGGCTATGGCTATGGCTATGCCTATGGCTATGGCTATGACTATGGCTATAGCTATGGCTATGGCTATGGCTATGGCTATGGCTATGACTATGGCTATGGCTATGACTATGGCTATGGCTATGGCTATGCTATGACTATGGCTATGGCTATGGCTATGGCTATGACTATGGCTATGGCTATGGCTATGACTATGTTTGACTATGGCTATGTTTATGACTATGACTATGGCTATGACTATGGCTATGGCTATGACTATGGCTATGACTATGGCTATGACTATAACTATGGCTATGACTATGACTATGAGTATGCCTATGTTTATGAGTATGACTATGACTATGACTATGGCTATGACTATGACTATGGCTATGACTATGACTATGTTTATGAGTATGACTATGGCTATGTTTATGAGTATGGCGATGACCGCGACCGCGACCGCGACCGCGACCGCGACCGCGCCCGCGACCGCGCCCGCGACCGCGACCGCGCCCGCGCCCGCGACCGCGACCGCGACCGCGACCGACCGCGACCGCGACGCGACCGCGACCCGCGACGGACCGCGACCGCGACCGCGACCGCGACCGCGACCGCGACCGCGACCGCGACCGCGACCGCGACCGCGACCGCGACCGCGACCGCGACCGCGACCGCGACCGCGACCGCGACCGCGACCGCGACCGCGACCGCGACCGCGACCGCGACCGCGACCGCGACCGCGACCGCGACCGCGACCGCGACCGCGACCGCGACCGCGACCGCGCGACCGCGACCGCGCGCGACCGCGACCGCGACCGCGACCGCGACCGCGACCGCGACCGCGACCGCGACCGCGACCGCGACCGCGACCGCGACCGCGACCGCGACCGCGACCGCGAACCGCGACCGCGACCGCGACCGCGACCGCGACCGCGACCGCGACCGCGACCGTGACGGTGACGGTGACGGTGACCGTGACCGTGACCGTGACCGTGGACGGTGACCGTGACGGTGACCGTGACGGTGACCGTGACGGTGACCGTGACCGTGACGGTGACCGTGACCGTGACCGTGACGGTGACCGTGACGGTGACCGTGACGGTGACGGTGACCGTGACGGTGACCGTGACGGTGACCGTGACGGTGACCGTGACCGTGACCGTGACCGTGACCGTGACCGTGACCGTGACCGTGACCATGACCGTGACCGTGACCGTGACCGTGACCGTGACCGTGACCGTGACGGTGACGGTGACGGTGACGGTGACGGTGACTGACGGTGACGGTGACGGTGACGGTGACGGTGACCGTGACGGTGACCGTGACGGTGACGGTGACCGTGCGGTGACGGTGACGGTGACGGTGACCGTGACGGTGACCGTGACCGTGACGGTGACCGTGACGGTGACGGTGACCGTGACGGTGACGGTGACGGTGACCGTGACGGTGACGTGACCGTGACGGTGACGGTGACGGTGACGTGACGGTGACGGTGACGGTGACGTGACGTGACGGTGACGGTGACGTGACGGTGACGGTGACGGTGACGGTGACGGTGACCGTGACGGGACGTGGGACGGTGACGGTGACCGTGACGACGTGACCGTGACGGTGACGGTGACGGTGACGGTGACGGTGACCGTGACGGTGACCGTGACGGTGACGGTGACGGTGACCGTGACGGTGACCGTGACGGTGACCGTGACGGTGACCGTGACCGTGGCCGTGACGGTGGCCGTGCCGTGGCCGTGGCCGTGGCCGTGGCCGTGGTTGGCGTGGCCGTGGCCGTGGCGTGGCGGTGGCGGTGGCCGTGGCCGTGGCCGTGGCCGTGGCCGTGGCCGTGGCCGTGGCCGTGGCCGTGGCCGTGCCGTGGCCGTGGCCGTGGCCGTGGCCGTGGCCGTGGCCGTGGCCGTGGCCGTGGCCGTGGCCGTGGCCGTGGCCGTGGCCGTGGCCGTGGCCGTGGCCGTGGCCTGGCCGTGGCCGTGGCCGTGGCCGTGGCCGTGGCCGTGGCCGTGGCCGTGGCCGTGGCCGTGGCCGTGGCCGTGGCCGTGACCGTACCGTGGCCGTGACCGTGATTATTGTGACAACCCGAAAATTTTTTGTGATTTAATATAAATTTATGTGAATTTACAATTTAATTTTATATTTTATTATTATTTAATAATAGTATTAATAATAATAAAAATAATGACAATGATAATATAATAAGATTATTATTAAAAATAATAATGTTAACAATGAAAATAATAATAATAATGAAAATATTATTATTTACAAAATTAATTTAATTGATTAAATAAGTTCAGGACTTGTTTTGTAATTTTTGAAATATGTTTTTCAAACTAAAACATGAAATAATAATGTTGAAAACCCCAGGGACCATTCTGTTATTATTTTAAAAAAAAAAACCACCGCCCCCCTCCCGTCGTTCACTGTTCCGGCACACCGCCGGCGGACCTCTGGCGACCATCAAAACGCCAAAACTATACGATTTTTGATCAAATAATTGCTCCCGACACAACCGCGTGCATGATTCGAACCAAAACCCCACATAAATTTGGAAACAAACAAGAGTGCGATCGATCCTAACCCACGTGAACCTTTCGGCCACTTTACAGCTTCTGAATCGCACTAACACTTAACAATAATCGAATTAACCACATTCAAACAATGCTATAAATATTACTAATCGGACTACACTTCCAATTGCACCTGAAACACATCCATTCATCGAATTCGAACTCTTCCTTCTGCGCGATCTGCAACTCAATCGAACTCTATCCTACGAGTTTCAAATCACACAATTAACTTAGGGCTTTTCATCATTTGAGTAATTGGAAACTTCCTGTAAAAGAAATTTGATTATCATCAACATTTTCTACTGGAATCGATCTTGGTGTAGTCGCGGCTTGTTCATCATTGAACATCTTCAATTCGACTCTTTCTGGTAATTTGAATACACCATTCTGTTGATTTATCATGGGGAACAAAAGCCCCATGAATCTATGCATTATCATAACCATTTTGATCTTCAATTTGATCGATTTCATTCCTAGGGTTCATATGATTTGGGGGAAACAAGTTTAAGATGTTAAGAGGTTTTGGAACCGGGTTCTTGTGCGAATTAGAGCCTTTGGCTAACTGTTTGTGCGCGGGATAATGGGGAAGAGGTCACGGGTTCGAACCTGGCCCCCTCCATTATTTTTTTAAATGCCTTTTAGCATTTTAAAAATAATATGATGATTATGATTATGATTATGATATGATTATGATTATGATATGATATGATTATGATTATGATTATGATTATGATTTTGATTATGATTATGATTATGATTATGATTATTATTATTTGATGATTATGATTATGATTATGATTATGATTATGATTATTATGATGATTATGATTATGATTATTATGATGATTATGTGATGATTATTATGATTATTATGATTATTATGATTATTATGATTATTATGATTATTATGATTATTATGATTATTATGATTATTATGATTATTATGATTATTATGATTATTATTACTACTACCGCCGCTTCCGCCGCCTCCGCTTCTTTTGTTATTAGTTATTATTATTATTAAATAGTGTGTTAGGATGTATACATGGTATACATATTTTGTGTGCGTGTTGCGTGTCGAATCCGAACCGACCCGAAACTGACCGAATATATCTATCCTCTTTTAATGTGTTTAAAGATTTAATTACAACTAATTGTAGGTGATTGATTCATCGTTGTTCGCGTCTTTAGAAGCCTTTTGTTGCTTTTATTCATCTATGTTCAAGTTGAGTTTCGCGACCTCGTTTCATTTCAATTATTTATAAAACTTAGGGGAAAAGTATGCTCATCCTTTATATATTGTGCACTTATTTAATCTTTATAAAACTTAGGGGGAAAGTATGCTCATCATTATATATTGTGCACTTATTTAATCTTTGAACTGTTGTGTTTACTGTTCAATAATTAATATCTGCTACATGCATGGGTTTTCTGTGTGGTTCTTTATTCATAATTGTTAACTTCGGTGTTGGAGCCGACGGACAGGTATTGATAGTACTATTGGGTTGACACCCTCACCCTTGTTTGTTAATTGTGACAACCGACCTCTAGGCATAATTCCAACCCTAATCTACTTGCATCATTACCATCTACTATCTTACTAAATATAATGATTGATATTAGTACCCATTCTTATCATTTATGTGACTTTATGTGACCTCTTAGCTAATTCAAGCTTTAATCTAGAAAAACTTAGTGTTTCGGGAAAGTCAAGTAGTCAACCATGCAATCAAATCATAATTGAAAACAATTAACATGTGTATGAACACATAAATTTTCGGCTTAATGCATGCATGTAGAAAAACTTAGTGTTCCAGGAAAGTCAAGTAGTCAACCATGCAATAAATCATAATTGAAAACAATTAACATGTTATGAACGCATAAATTTTCGGCTTAATGCATGCATGTTCATGCATAATACTTAACAAACTAACTAAAACTACACCACCTAAAAATATACTACACGCTACACTACATAATAACAATTACAATGAAAATTAAATTTAATCCACTACCCTCCAAAGAACTCCCCCCCCCTCTTGGCCAATCCACCCTCTTCTCCACCACTACACACCACCACCCCTCTTCACCATTACCATTCCATGCATATTCAAACCCACACTCCACCTTTCACCCTCACTCTCCTCTCTCTCAGTTTTCTAGCAGAAAAACTCTCTCCATACACCAAAATCCTCCAAACTTTAAGCTCATATTCGAGAACAACATCATCACCACCATCGGCCAAGCTCAAACCGCAAGGAAGTGAAGGTTTGTGAGCTTTTAATGCTTGGATCTTGCAAGCTCGTGGTTTTCTAGCACTGTGTTCGAGATTCTCCAGTCTTGTCCAAGGGTTTCTAGGCCATTCTTGTCTATCTAACACTCTCCAAACCGTGAACAACACCAAGTGTAAGCTTCATGTCACCCGAAATGGTCATTTCATGTGTTTTCTTCATTTTTCACTCAAAGATCTTACCATTCTTATATCTAACAGAAACTTGTTGCTACCACCTTGTTCTTGAAGAGATTTTCACGTTCTTGAAGGTATCTCACTCATTAGATAAGTCATTCTATAGTTGTACCCAATTTCACCTAGAAAACCCTCTTTTGGGTGATTTTGTCATTTCGAACCTTATGA
Organism: Flaveria linearis; assembly: GCA_024085815.1. NCBI lineage: Eukaryota > Viridiplantae > Streptophyta > Magnoliopsida > Asterales > Asteraceae > Flaveria > Flaveria linearis. The sequence goes on along the minus strand of CM044003.1, from coordinate 59,622,992 downwards.
CTTGCTAACCACCACCGCAACTCATGCTTGTAACATACTTGTTAATGACTCATAGGACCCCTAACAATCTTTTTTGAAAGTTATATAAGGATTTGGGAATGTTTGAACACAAATAATGATGATTACACATGTGCAATAGTCGAATAAGGCATGATCTCCATGTTGATTATGATTATGATTATGATTATGATTTTGATTATGATTATGATTATGATTATGATTATGATTATTATGATGATTATGATTATGATTATGATTATGATTATGATTATTATGATTATGATTGATTATTATTATGATTATTGTGATGATTATTATGATTATTATGATTATTATGATTATTATGATTATTATGATTATTATGATATTATGATTATTATGATTATTATGATTATTATGATTATTTTATTACCTTCTACCGCCGCTTCCGCCGCCTCCGCTTCTTTTGTTATTAGTTATTATTATTATTAAATAGTGTGTTAGGATGTATAAATGGTATACATATTTTGTGTGCGTGTTGCGTGTCGAATCCGACCGACCCGAAACTGACCGAATATATCTATCCTCTTTAAATGTGTTTAAGATTTAATTACAACTAATTGTAGGTGATTGATTCATCGTTGTTCGCGTCTTTAGAAGCCTTTTGTTTGCTTTTATTCATCTATGTTCAAGTTGAGTTTCGCGACCTCGTTTTCATTTCAATATTTATACTTAGGGGAAAAGTATGCTCATCCTTTATATATTGTGCACTTATTTAATCTTTATAAAACTTAGGGGGAAAAGTATGCTCATCATTTATATATTGTGCACTTTTAATCTTTGGAACTGTTGTGTTTACTGTTCAATAAATTAATATCTGCTACATGCATGGGTTTCTGTGTGGTTCTTTATTCATAATTGTTAACTTCGGTGTTGGAGCCGACGGACAGGTATTGATACTATTGGGTTGACACCCTCACCCTTGTTGTTAATTGTGACACCGACTCTAGGCATAATTCCAACCCTAATCTACTTGCATCATTACCATCTTACTAAATATTAATGATTGATATTAGTACCATTCTTATCATTTTATGTGACTTTATGTGACCTCTTAGCTAGTTCAAGCTTTAATCTAGAAAAACTTAGTGTTTCGGGAAAGTCAAGTAGTCAACCATGCAATCAAATCATAATTGAAAACAATTAACATGTGTATGAACACATAAATTTTCGGCTTAATGCATGCATGTAGAAAAACTTAGTGTTCCAGGAAAGTCAAGTAGTCAACCATGCAATTAAATCATAATTGAAAACAATAACATGTGTATGAACGCATAAATTTTCGGCTTAATGCATGCATGTTCATGCATAATACTTAAACAACTAACTAAAACTTACCACCTAAAAATACTACACGCTACACTACATAATAACAATTACAATGAAAATTAAAATTTAATCCACTACCCTCCAAAGAACTCCCCCCCTCTTGCCAATCCACCCTCTTCTCCCCACTACACACCACCACCCCTCTTCACCATTACCATTCCATGCATATTCAAACCCACACTCCACCTTTCCCTCACTCTCCTCTCTCTCAGTTTCTCTAGCAGAAAAACTCTCTCCATACACCAAAATCCTCCAAACTTTAAGCTCATATTCGAGAACAACATCATCACCACCATCGGCCAAGCTCAAACCGCAAGGAAGTGAAGGTTTGTGAGCTTTTAATGCTTGGATCTTGCAAGCTCGTGGTTTTCTAGCACTTGTTCGAGATTCTCCAGTCTTGTCCAAGGGTTTCTAGGCCATTCTTGTCTATCTACACTCTCCAAACCGTGAACAACACCAGTGTAAGCTTCATGTCACCCGAAATGGTCATTTCATGTGTTTTCTTCATTTTTCACTCAAAGATCTTACCATTCTTATATCTAACAGAAACTTGTTGCTACCACCTTGTTCTTGAAGAGATTTTCACGTTCTTGAAGGTATCTCACTCATTAGATAAGTCATTCTATAGGTGTAACCCAATTTACACCTAGAAAACCCTCTTGGGTGATTTTGTCATTTCGAACCTTATGACTTGCTAACCACCGAAACTCATGCTTGTAACATACTTGTTAATGACTCATAGGACCCCTAACAATCTTTTTTGAAGTTATATAAGGATTTGGGAATGTTTGAACACAAATAATGATGATTTACACATGTGCAATAGTCGAATAAGGCATGATCTCCATGTTGATGACTTGTTGTTGTGTTGAACGGTTTAACCACGGTTAGGACCATTATTTCAGAAGGGTTGGGTAAAATTAAGTGTATGATGTGTGGGTAATGGCTGAAATATAAGTCATGGTGAAACTAGGCATTTTTGGTCATTTTCGGGACCCGAAACATGGTAAAACAACTTAAAAATAAGAGAGCTAGGACTTTAAACTTTTAAAGAGAATTCCAGGCTCAAAAATGGTTAACAAAGTGCTCTGGACTAGATTGTTGATTAAGTGGTCAAAAGATAAGTTAAATGATATTTTTAACTAAAAACGGGTATTAACCGGGTGATATTTTGAGAAAAATCCAAGAATTATGGTATAAAACCAAAATCCATGAAAACCATGTTATTTCAGTAAGTTAAGTGTTATAAGATCTAAGGGAGTTGAAATATTGGTCAAACAAGCTTTTAAACGGTCAAATTCGGGTAAAACGCGTTTTTAACGGGTTAAAAGCAAAAACGAGGCTTTCAACTATAAGAGGCTAAATTTCATAATCAAAAGATTAGAAACCTATAAAAATGTCCTTAAATGATATTTAATGGTCTAAGACTCAAAATATGGAAATTCACACTTAACCGTTAAAACCTTCCGTTTAACCGTAACCGGGAACGTAAAACACTATGGATATTAAACCGGACCTAATTCTGAAAATTTGGTGTACACTTACTTAAAATGAGTTATCTAACTTCAAGAACCTGATTTTTGGTCATAAAGTCATTAAGTACAAGAAAACAAACTTTGGGGTAGAAGTTGTCAATTTTGAAACTTGAGGGAGTAAACTGTAAAATTCTACCAAACTCCATAACCGACTCATGTGAAGCTACTAAACACTTGAACAACTCTATTTAACTTGTATCATTAACTAATGGTGTAGAAATCCTTAATTACATAAGAAACTACGACTTTCCATAAAAGGAAACTTTTCATACAACCCCCTTAACAAATCAACGCCGAATCTGACAACCAACTCCTTGGCACACCCAGTACAACTTATATAAGTTTAGGACTAGTAGCTTACCATTTATTTTTATGGTAGGGTGCTAGGCTTGAGACTTCCCCGACACACGAAGAATTAGCTTGAACTTTAAGGTGAGTTCTAGTGATCCCCTTTTTACTACTGCTTTGGGATGAAGCATGCTCTGTCATAATTGAACTATATTTGTGCTTTACTCGGTGTTTGTTGTAGGAATTATGGTTACCTGCTGATGCTTATATCAGATCATTAATTCCTTTGTGAATCGCTTGTTTTATATGAATAGATCTATTTGGGGAATCCCCCACACATAGTGTGGCTTCTGTTTAGGAAGGGTACCCCACTGAAATCCTGAGGGATCGTTGTGGCATTAGACAGGTTTTTATAAGAAACTATGGTGAACCATCCGGCAGGTATGGTACTATAATACCCATAATAATAATAACAATATAATAATATTAATAATAATAATAACAATAAAGTTCAGGGGGCTAAATTTGCCAATTTCGAAACTATAATAGAAAGTTCTTATACGAAATGGTAAACATAGCAAACCACAGGGACCATATGTGTAAATTTGGTTTTAACCTAGCCCCCCACCCCGTTTCCCGATCGATTCCCGGCCAAAGTCCGGTCGACCCTCCGCGACCTCAAACACGCTTAATAACACGTTTTGACTCAATTATTGACCCCCGACAACATTCTATGCAAGATTCGAATCCTATGCCTCGATTAAATTGAAAAATTGGATGGTAATCGATCTAAAACCACCAAAAACTTTTGGCCACTTTAACCATGTGCAAATCGCACTAAACGGACATAATAATGCAATTAACTTTACACTAATAGTCATTTAATCGTTTACAACCTTTCTATGAATTCAATTTCATCAAAAACAAACAACACCTCCAATCCACTCTCTCGACCGCGACCTGCAACTTGATCGTGACCCATCTCTGATCGATTTTAACTAAAATTGATAAAGGGCTTTTAATCTAGATCGACATGCGAAGCTTCCTATCGATTTAATTTGATTTTCATCAAGGTTTGAAGCATCAATCGATCACCACTTGACCGCGACTTGTTCTTCGGGTGTTCACCTTCAATTCGAAACGAAATCAGGTAATTGAACATACATTATGCTCGATTTTGGTCTGGGATTGAAAGCCCTATGATCATATCTATAACAACTGCGAATCAATCTTCAATTGGATCGGGTATGAAACTAGGGTTTGTGTGGAAAATTGGGGGTTTCTGTTGATTCGTTTTTAACAATTAAAAATCAATAGTCCTTGCGGTTGCAAGCCTGGTTTGCTGGTTACACATGCATATTCCAAACTTGAGGTCCCGGGTTCGAACCCGGGCACCCACAACCATTTTTTTAAGCCTTTTTGGGCTTTAAAAAAATTAAATAAAATTTTTAAAAAATTAAAAATCAGTTTTATAAACCTTGTTTATTTTAAAGTTATCCAATTATTTTCTATAAATTATTTCATTAAAACACCTTAACAATTTATATATAATATTAAAAAAATGTTATAATTAGTTTATTTTTATAAATAAACTTTAAATGGTGGAAATCACTAGAATATTATTAGTTATTACGTTACCTTGATCTTAGATATCCAAATTAGTGGTTTAGTTCATTGCCCTTGATCATATGATGTCGTTCGCATAGATATTCGTTTATGTTCGGTTTATATTTTTAAATATACTTTTCTTGCTTAACTTAGTAAACTTAATATGAACTTATTTTGATATTATTTTAGCTACTGGAAATATAAGTATTTTTGACCAAATTAAGATTTAGACCTTAACCGAGCATTTTAAATAAGTCACACGTTTAACTAGTTTTCATGAGTATTTTGGTATGTGATTTTATAAATGACAAACAGATTTTTAATATGATTAGCCAAATTTTCCAGAAGTCAATCATGATTATACTTAATATAAAAGTATTTCAGACCTGTAACGGACGTATTTTAACTAGAAAAATGTTACGGTTTACCAAAATACCCTTGACTTAGGCTCGTATTTAACAGCCAACTTACAGAGGCCATAACTCCTTCATAACAGATTCAAATCAGTTAAACCTTGTGTCGATGACGAAGTTCGTCGAAAGAGGAATCTGTTGATATATAAAACATCGAAAAACTCATTCGTTTAGACCTCTAAACAGTCGTTTTCGTAACAGCTAGCAGTTCTGCGCAGCTGTAAAGATCCAGTTTTTTCTCATATTTCAGTAATCCAAATCAGACACTTTTCTAAATGAAAGTTGTTTAGAAATCACTAAACTAGTAAACTGGAGATTTTTAGAATTTTTAACATCGTTAGTATTTTTAACGAGTGCGAAAAGATAGGGGCAGAACTGGAATTTTCCAATTTAAAACTGGAAAATCCAAACTATAATTTGCGTTACGTTATCGTAGGTTCTCGCGGCGTTAACCGACCTAGACCTTGTTTCTGATTATTGTCACTCGTGTATAAGGTACGGATTCTTGGTTACCTTTATCATAGTATAAATTCTGTTCTGTTACTTTGTAGTACAAATTTTGATGCCATGTTTCCGCTAATATGACTCGTTCGACTTGTTAATTTTTACTTGTTGAAGGCTTGCAGCATGCAATATATATTTTATAAGTTTGTGCTCATTATTTCATGTTCCTATAATATTCCATTGATACGTTATATGTTGGTAGTTGTACTACCATTTGATTGATACTCTGTTACCCGAGCTCTCCGACATGTCATTGTGGCGTCAATGATGTGACACTTTTCGTGACGGTGTGTAATAATAGTTCACGGCGTCTCCGTTAACACGTTAGTACTCAGGTAGTACTTTGGCCATAATATCTGGGAGGCGGATGGATCGATCCTAGTTCAGTTCAGTTCAGTTCAGTCCCGGGGGATGGAATCATGTGTATACGCCCCACACACCATCTCATTGGTGCATAGTCTACCTAGCTATGTACTTATCAGTTCCTTTTGGCTCTGGGTACTTCTTATATTACACGACTTATTTGTTTGTATAACGCGTCGTGTAATCAGTTCAGTTCAGTATTACATGTTCAGTTCAGTATCAGTATTATATGTTAGATTCAGATTTCCGTTTCAGTATCATATGATCCGTTCAGTATTCAGATATAAGTATTTTATGCTTTTATCATACTATTGTTATTTCCGTCACTAAGCAACTTTTGCCTCAGCCGTATTTCTTCGTGGTGTTTTTCTTATTTGATTGTAGGTAATCAGGGTAATCCGGGAATCAGTGAAGAGTGGTTGAAGATCAAGCTTATATTAACTGATGTAATGAACAACTTAATTAGGTTCTTTCGGATTGTTTGGTTGTTTGAATTTATTTCTTTTGACTGTCTCTGTAATATCATGGATTTGGTTTTTGATTTGATATCTGTAATAGTGACACGTCAGCCTCTCAGGTTGGGGTGTTGCAGTTATGGTATCAGAACAAAGGCTCTTTCCTGTAGAAAACTTAAACATTAATAATAAAATGTGGAGGTAATGGGTAGACGTTGGGTAAGGATCTAACCTCTTTCCAATCTAAATTCTAGTGTTCACACGTATATCTTCATTTCCGATGGCTCCTAAGAGACGTGTGAACAACGGCATTAACTCGAATGGCCCCTAGTCTGATGCAAACTTGGAAGCACTGGTCGCTAATGTTGTCGACACTGCTAATTCGGGGATGCTCCCTAACATGATGGCTTAGACGCCCAAACTGTTTTCCAGCAAACGCAGCAGGCTAATATGGTCGTAACCACCTACTGGCAGTGCCACTGGAATGCCACCAGTTGAAATGTTACCGAAGTACCACCTGTCGGTAACGCCACTGGCGCACCACTTGGTGGAAATGCCACAGGGGCATCATCGGGTGGTAATGCCACAGGGGCGCCACCTGGTGGAAACAATACAGGAGCACCTTCCGTTGGTAATACACCACCACCCCGTGATGGTATTCATGTCTGGTTGGAACGTTTTCAGAAGCAAAGGCTTAAGTCTTTCAGTACTTCTAGTGATCCGTCGAGGTGAAAATTGGATCAATCTTATTGAGAAATTGTTTGAGGTACTTGGTGTTGAGGACGTATTATATACATATATATGTCTTATCCGATACGACAGTAAATGCCCTAGGTATGATCTCCGGTACCCTTTGCATTGGGAAAGCGGGATATTTATGTCTTATTTGATACGAGCTACGCATTCTGTGTCGTATCTCTTTTGTCTGATAAGTACTTATGACTGCACCGACTGCTTTAGAGCACGCTTTGGTTATTACTACTCCATTAGGAGATTCAACTATCATCTCGCATGTCTATAGAGATTGTCCGATCAGAATCGAGGCTATTATTCGTAAAGCTGATTTGTTCCTATGCAAATGAGTGACTTTGATGTCATACTTGGTATGGACTGGTTACTCGACATCACGTTACTATTGAATGCCAAACTCGTCATGTTTATTTGGATATTCTCAATGCCTGACTCGTTTATCAAGGGACTCAGCCCTCGACATCACGTTACTATTGAATGCCAAACTCGTCATGTTTTATTTGGATATTCTCAATGCCCTGAACTCGTTTATCAAGGGACTCAGCCTCGGAAATCGTTGAAAATCATCTCTGCGTTTAAGGCTCAGAAACTCTTATCGCACGGTTGCGTGGGATTCCTGGCTTCAGTGAAAGCTACATCTTCTGAAAACCCGAACATATCTGATTATCCGATTGTATGTGATTTTCCTGACGGTTTCCTGAGGAGTTACCCGGCTTCCACCAGATCGCGAGGTAGAATTCACTATTGATCTTATCCAGGTCTGAGCCGATTTCTAAGGCACCGTATCGAATGGCACCTATGGAGCTAAGGATTTAAAGGAGCAGTTACAAGAATTACTAGATTTGGGATTCATTAGACCAAGCGTCTCGCCTTGGGCGCACCGGTCCTATCGTGAAGAAGAAAGATGGTTCTATGAGACTCTGCATTACTACAGAGAACTCAACAAGATCACTATCCGTAACCGTTACCCTCTGCCTCGTATTGATGATTTATTGATCAGCTTCAGGGTGCAAAGTGTTTCTCTAAAATCGATCTGAGGTCTGGTTACCATCAGCTAAAGATCAAAGATTCTGACGTCCCTAAATCTGCCCTCCGTATCGGTATAGTCACTATGAGTTCGAAGGACCGAGTTAGTTCAGATCACGAATGAGAAAGTTGCTATTGCTAGAGAAAAGTTAAAGGAAGCTCAAAGTAGACAGGTCATCGAAGGACCCGAGTTAGTTCAGATCACGAATGAGAAAGTTGCTATTGCTAGAGAAAAGTTAAAGGAAGCTCAAAGTAGACAGAAAAGTTTGCAGACTGACACCGTCGACTTTTGGAGTTTAAGGTCGGTGACAAGGTATTCCTGAAGGTTTCACCTTGCGAAGGCATACGACGTTTTGGTCTTAAAGGGAAACTTAGTCCACGGTTTATCGGACCCTTCGAAATTTTAGAGAGAGTTAGTGTGAAGTCTCATACCGTTTGGCTTTACCACCTCAACTGTCATGTGCATAACGTCTTTCACGTATTCTCTTTAAGGGGGTACAATATCATCCTCTTCATGTTGTGAATTATCCGCTTCATTTGATTCGTGAAGACTTATCGTTCGAGGAAGAACCCGAGGCCATACTTGACCGACAAGAACGCATTATGCGTAGGAAAACTATCCCTTTTGTTAAAGTATTATGGAAAAACCATTCGAACGTGAAGCTACATGGGAAGTAGAAGATAAAATCCGTTCTCAATATCCGTATCTATTTACCTCTTAGTTATTATTTTATATGTTTCTGTATCAGTTATGAAGTTATCAGTTATCTGTTTCTTGAACATCACATTAGTCATCTCTTATACGATTCGTCTAATCGAATCGATTCCGTTTCAGCAATTGAATAATTATGAGTTATTTTGTTCACTTATTGAGTTTACTCCTCAGTGTACGTTATGCCATATCTTTGTCAAGCTGTACCTGGCAATTCACAGACAAAATTGTTTTAAGGGGGGTAGAATTATAATACCCATAATAATAATAACAATAATAATAATATAATAATAATAATAACAATAAAAGTTCAGGGGGCTAAATTTGCCAATTTCGAAACTATAATAGAAAGTTCTTATACGAAATGGTAAACATAGCAAACCACAGGGACCATATGTGTAAATTTGGTTTTAACCCAGCCCCCCACCCGTTTTCCCGATCGATTCCCGGCCAAAGTCCGTTCGACCCTCCGGCGACCTCAAACACGCTTAATAACGTGGTTTTGACTCAATTATTGACCCCCGACAACATTCTAGCAAGATTCGAATCCTATGCCTCGATTAAATTGAAAAATTGGATGGTAATCGATCTAAAAACACCAAAAACTTTCGGCCACTTAACCATGTGCAAATCGCACTAAACGGACATAATAATGCAATTAACTTTACACTAACAGTCATTTATCGTTTACAACCTTCCTATGAATTCAATTTCATCAAAAACAAACACAAACAACACCTCCGATCCACTCTCTCGACCGCGACCTGCACTTGATCGTGAACCCATCTCCGATCGATTTTTAACTAAAATTGATAAAGGGCTTTTAATCTAGATCGACATGCGAAGCTTCCTATCGATTTAATTTGATTTTCATCAAGGTTTGAAGCATCAATCGATCACCACTTGACCGCGACTTGTTCTTCGGGTGTTCACCTTCAATTCGAAACGAAATCAGGTAATTGAACATACATACATGCTCGATTTTGGTCTGGGATTGAAAGCCCTATGATCATATCTATAAACAACTGCGAATCAATCTTCAATGGATCCGGTATGAAGCTAGGGTTTGTGTGGAAAATTGGGGGGTTTCTGTTGATTCGTTTTAACAATTAAAAATCAATAGTCCTTGCGGTTGCAAGCCTGGTTTGCTGGTTACACATGCATATTCCAAACTTGAGGTCCCGGGTTCGAACCCGGGCACCCACAACCATTTTTTTTAAGCCTTTTTGGGCTTTAGAAAAATTAAATAAAATTTCTAAAAATTATAAAAATCAGTTTTATAAACCTTGTTTATTTTAAAAGTTATCCAATTATTTTCTATAATTATTTCATTAAAACACCTTAACAATTTTATATATAATATTAAAAAAATGTTATAATTAGTTATTTTTATAAAAATAAACTTTAAATGGTGGAAATCACTAGAATATTATTAGTTATTACGTTACCTTGAATCTTAGATATCCAAATTAGTGTTTTAGTTCACTGTCCTTGATCATATGATGTCGTTCGCATAGATATTCGTTATGTTCGGTTTATATTTTTAAATATACTTTTCTTGCTTAACTTAGTAAACTTAATATGAACTTATTTTGATATTATTTTAGCTACTGGAAATATAAGTATTTTGACCAAATTAAGATTTAGACCTTAACCGAGCATTTTAAATAAGTCACACGTTTAACTAGTTTTCATAAGTATTTTGGTATGTGATTTTATAAATGACAAACAGATTTTTAATATGATTAGCCAAATTTTCCAGAAGTCAATCATGATTTATACTTAATTATAAAAATATTTTCAGACCTGTAACGGACGTATTTAACTAGAAATAATGTTACGGTTTACCAAAATACCCTTGACTTAGGCTCGTATTTTACAGCCAACATACAGAGGCCATAACTCCTTCATAACAGATTCAAATCAGTTAAACCTTGTGCCCATGACGAAGTTCGTCGAAAGACGAATCTGTTGATATAAAAAACATCGAAAAACTCATTCGTTTAGACCTCTAAACAGTCGTTTTCGTAACAGCTAGCAGTTCTGCGCAGCTGTAAAGATCCATGTTTTTCTCATATTTCGGTAATCCAAATCAGAAACTTTTCTAAATGAAAGTTGTTTAGAAATCACTAAACTAGTAAACTGGAGATTTTTAGAATTTTTAAAGTCGTTAGTATTTTTAACGAGTGCGAAAAGAAGGGGCAGAACTGGAATTTTTCCAATTTAAAACTGGAAAATCCAAACTATAATTTGCGTTACGTTATCGTAGGTTCTCGCGGCGTTAACCGAGCCTAGACCTTGTTTCTGATTATTGTCACTCGTGTATAAGGTACGGATTCTTGGTTACCTTTATCATAGTATAAATTCTGTTTGTTACTTTGTAGTACAGATTTTGATGCCATTTCCGCTAATATGACTCGTTCGACTTGTTAGTTTTTACTTGTTGAAGGCTTGCAGCATGCAATATATATTTTATAAGTTTGTGCTCATTATTTCATGTTCCTATAAATGTTCCATTGATACGTTATATGTTGGTAGTTGTACTACCATTTGATTGATACTCTGTTACCCGAGCTCTCCGACATGTCATTGTGGCGTCAATGATGTGACACTTTTCGTGACGGTGTGTAATAAATAGTTCACGGCGTCTCCGTTAACACGTTAGTACTCAGGTAGTACTTTGGCCAATATCTGGGAGGCGGATGGATCGATCCTAGTTCAGTTCAGTTCAGTTCAGTCCCGGGGGATGGAATCATGTGTATACGCCCGCACACCATCTCATTGGTGCATAGTCTAGCTAGCTATTTATTATCAGTTCAGTTTTGGCTCTGGGTACTTCTTATATTACACGACTATTTTGTTTGTATATACGCGTCGTGTAGATCAGTTCAGTTCAGTATTACATGTTCAGTTCAGTATCAGTATTATATGTTAGATTCAGATTTCCGTTTCAGTATCATATGATCGTTCAGTATTCAGATATAAGTATTTATGCTTTTATCATTACTATGTTATTTCGTCACTGAGCAACTTTGCCTCAGCCGTATTTTCTTCGTGGTGTTTTTTTATTTGATTGTAGGTAATCAGGGTAATCCGGGAAATCAGTGAAGAGTGGTTGAAGATCAAGCTTATATTAACTGATGTAATGAACAACTTAATTAGGTTCTTTCGGATTGTTGGTTGTTTGAATTTATTTCTTTTGACTGTCTCTGTAATATCATGGATTTGTTTTTGATTTGATATCTGTAATAGTGACACGTCAGCCTCTCCGGGTTGGGGTGTTACAGGTACACTGGTTTGGGGCTCAGTTCTTCCTTCGGGACTAACCGGTAAACCATAATTTTAGAAGAGGTTAGTCGGGATTGAGTGCAGGGTTGATTGTGATCCCCACAATATTGAAACTACGAATTCTTTTAATCAAGTGAGGATTTTATTTAATCCTTTGTTTTAAAACTTTAAGCACTTGAATTCACCAACTTTATAGTTGACATAAATTTTCTACAGAGGCCATAACTCCTTCATAACAGATTCAAAAAGTTAAACCTTGTGCCCATGACGAAGTTCGTCGAAAGACGAATCTGTTGATAAAAAAACATCGAAAAACTCATTCGTTTAGACCTCTAAACAGTCGTTTTCGTAACAGCTAGCAGTCTGCGCAGCTGTAAAGATCCATGTTTTTCTCATATTCGGTAATCCAAATCAGAAATTTTAAATGAAAGTTGTTTAGAAATCACTAAACTAGTAAACTGGAGATTTTTAGATTTTTAAACGTCGTTTAGTATTTTACGAGTGCGAAAGACAGGGGCAGAACTGGAATTTTCAATTTAACTGGAAAATCCAAACTATAATTGCGTTACGTTATCGTAGGTTCTCGCGGCGTTAACCGAGCCTAGACCTTGTTTCTGATTATTGTCACTCGTGTATAGGTACGGATTCTTGGTTACCTTTATCATAGTATAAATTCTGTTCTGTTACTTTGTAGTACAGATTTTGATGCCATGTTTCCGCTAATATGACTCGTTCGACTTGTTAGTTTTTACTTGTTGAAGGCTTGCAGCATGCAATATATATTTATAAGTTTGTGCTCATTATTTCATTCTATAAATGTTCCATTGATACGTTATATGTTGGTAGTTGTACTACCATTTGATGATACTCTGTTACCCGAGCTCTCCGACATGTCATTGTGGCGTCAATGATGTGACACTTTTGTGACGGTGTGTAATAATAGTTCACGGCGTCTCGTTAACACGTTAGTACTCAGGTAGTACTTGGCCATAATATCTGGGAGGCGGATGGATCGATCCTAGTTCAGTTCAGTTCAGTTCAGTCCCGGGGGATGGAATCATGTGTATACGCCCCGCACACCATCTCATTGGTGCATAGTCTAGCTAGCTATGTACTTATCAGTTCAGTTTTGGCTCTGGGTACTTTATATTACACGACTTATTTTGTTTGTATATACGCGTCGTGTAGATCAGTTCAGTTCAGTATTACATGTTCAGTTCAGTATCAGTATTATATGTTAGATTCAGATTTCCGTTTCAGTATCATATGATCCGTCAGTATTCAGATATAAGTATTTTATGCTTTATCATTACTATTGTTATTCCGTCACTGAGCAACTTTGCCTCAGCCGTATTTTCTTCGTGGTGTTTTTCTTATTTGATGTAGGTAATCAGGGTAATCCGGGAAATCAGTGAAGAGTGGTTGAAGATCAAGCTATATTAACTGATGTAATGAACAACTTAATTAGGTTCTTTCGGATTGTTTGGTTGTTTGAATTTATTTCTTTTGACTGTCTCTGTAATATCATGGATTTGGTTTTTGATTTGATATCTGTAATAGGACACGTCAGCCTCTCCGGGTTGGGTGTTACAGGTACACTGGTTTGGGGCTCAGTTCTTCCTTGGGACTAACGGTAAACCATAATTTTAGAAGAGGTTAGTCGGATTGAGTGCAGGGTTGATGTGATCCCCCACAATATTGAAACTACGAATTCTTTTAAATCAAGTGAGGATTTTATTTAAATCCTTTGTTTTAAAACTTTAAGCACTTGAATTCACCAACTTTATAGTTGACATAAATTTTCTTTGAGCATGTATCAGGTAACGCGTGACGGATGTCTAGCTGTGTAGAAGGCTTTGACTTAGCTCCACGACCATGGCGTTGGCTTATTATGTTCTGAAAACATTTGAAACAATTTACTTTTGTTATTGATGAAAACACTTTGAAATGATGACTTAAAACTTGTAATAGGGACTAGACTTGTATCTAGTCCGGAATTTCTTTAATGATTTATGCCATGTGATATTTCTCCTTGAGCTCTTATGATGGTTTGATTCCGCTGCCATATGTTATTGCTAGTCTATGACGTCCCACCCTACCTGGGCCTGGGTGTGAAAGATTTGTATCAGAGCCAAAGGTGTACAGAAGTCAGGAATACCATAGTAGACCCTAGGCTACAACCCAGACACCTTAGGACTGTCCTTGTGGGAAAGTGTTGGGATGATCGGGTTGGGTAAATTGATGATTCACTTTATCAACGTAATCATGAATTTACCGGACGCGTAAATTCCATCATGGACCTTTAGGTAATAATTGACCTTTTGTTTGAAACTTGTGATTTCTGAAATTCTTTGAATGGTCTAAAGGTTTTCATAGGATAAACCGCTTTGCTGTTATTATTTGAAGAAGCTAATGATATCTGATACTATTACTCATTGATACCTTTGGTTATGAATACTATTGGAATATCTGATACTACTGCCATCATTACTATTACTAGTACTATATTATAACCATGAGCTATGAAACAAAATTACTCATGACAATTTTACAGGATAACCAGACTATGGCTGACAGAGGTGAAGCACCAGCATGCCCTGTTGATGAGACTGCTCCCGTTGGACCCTTAGGAGGGTGAAGCCACAGATCGAGCCCGAGTTGTCACTCGACCTAGGAAGAGTGCTAGACCAGGAAGAGTGCTAAACCACCTATTCCACCTATTGGGAATAGGGGTGCCGAGTTGTCACTCGACCTAGGAAGAGTGCTAGACCAGAACTCTCCGTTTCTTTTAGAATGCCTCCTCCCCACCTCCACATGCAAGGGCCCCGACCCTACATTTCTATACTTGCCCCGCCAAGACCCCTGCCTCACGACGAGTACTGAATGCCACCTAGGCAAAGTATGTATGACGGCCCTAGCGTACTCGCTGGAGATCAGTACTCTCAGTCTAGCCGTCGGGCTAGTGACTTCGGTCCGTCAGACCCTAGTTTAAGTGAGATCCTGAGACCATCTAGCGTCATGAGTTTACCCTCCAACACACCACACGAACTTCACAATCTGCTCAGTTTCAGGCGATGATGGCGTCACATGGAGTGCAACGCTTGGAGCAGGAGCAAAAGAAGAAAAGCTCAGGATGGTTCGGATGGTTGAAGAAGAAATAGCAGGGGGATACCTGGTATTTGAATGCATGTCAGTAGACCACGACTATTTGAGAAACTATCTATATATTTATTTTAGAAACTATTTTATTATGGGGGTGATGACACTTTCCAATTTGTGAAACAATGACACATATTATTACTATGTATGGTTGAAACTACGTGTGAACTATTTATGGAACTATTTGGTGATAATGCTAACTTTTGCAGGGTGAGTATTTGGAAAATGTGCTAATCCTTGTGTTGCGTAATTGATGGTTACTCATGGGTAGTTATCTTCGTATACTTTAAATGAAACGTAAATGCATGAGTGTAGTAAATACAGAAAAAGGGTATTTTTTATACTACTTATAAAACTAGAACTCATCAGCAACGCTGACTTTTTATGTGTTCCAGTTCGCAGGTAGTGTTGCTGAGGATGGCACGAGGCGGCTACTCAGCTCTTTTGGGATGGCATTCACTTTTTGATTATGCTGCCACATCATGTGTTGTGGGCCCGTAATGCGCGCAAACATCATGTTGCATGCAAGTGCAAGATTCTGGATAATCCTGATAAACAGGATTATTTAAGAAATCTTCTTTATGAAGAAAATATATGTTTGAATTTAATATCTTCTGCTAGAGGTCGCTGTATGACCCTATGATTGCTGAGGATTCGAATAAACGAGATTATTCCCAGTATATGTATCAGCAGCAATCATAGTATAGATAGACAATGTAAAGAAAGCTTGTAATAGCACTTTTGTAATGTAATGCAACAACTGACGTTTTGTAAATGAACTACGTTGTATTAAATGGCAAAGTATTCATAGTAAAAGTTTTAATTAATGTTTCCGCTGTAACTGCTCAACTGTAAAGTTATGACCATATAACATATGCGTTGTTCTATGTAAAATATATGCAATAAAAAAAAAACCGACTGTAGGGCATAGACGTTGATTGCTAGGCTTCCCTTTATAAGACTCTTGGTAGCTTTTAAATGGGATATCATAGGGCATAGCGTGTTACTTCTTTCACCATGGACCACTAACACTTCCTTGTTGCTCAACGGTATCTTAAGTAGACGTTCGTCACATATGATTTTGACTCTATGCTTAGCCAGCCAGTCCATACCAACACCACATCAAATCCTCCTAGCTTAATAGGCATTAGGTTTATCTTAAATGTACTTCCCTCTAGATTCATTAAGTAATTTGATGACTTCGTTAGTTTCTAAGATGTACCGTCAGCTAATTCTACGGTAAACGTATCAGTCAGGATGCATGCACTCATGTCAATCAAAGGCCTAAAAGTACTAAAGACAAAACTAGCAGTTGCTCCAATATCAAATAGAATGGTAGCAGGATGGTTGTTTATAAGGAACGTACCGTTAACCACATCGGCTCCTTACGGGCTCCAGCCGGATCCATCACAAATGCTCTCCCCTTAGGCTTGTTGGTCCTGCCATCTTGTCTCTCCCAGCTTAGGGCATTTGTTCCTCATGTGCCTGGATCCTCGTACTCATAGCATTGTTTACCAGGCTCATATGTACACTCTTTGATTAGATGGCCAGATTCTTGCATCGAAAACAGGCATGGGGTTGCACTCCCTTGATGATGGCTTGCATTTGTTGCAGAAAGGGCTTGTGCCTGATACAATCTCCTAGCCTTTGTACCATGGTCATTTCTTCTCGCCTCTTTACTAGACCTTTTGCTTGAACTGCCAGTGCTACCGACCGTCTTCCTGCCCTCAAACCACTTCCTTTTCTCTTCCACTGCCCTCTTTTTATCGTTTCTCCCGTGCTCAGTCCACCCAGCTCTAACTAGGTCGTCGGTCAGACTACTGGTAAAGTCGACTGCAGCTTGTAGGGTAGCAGGCCGGGAATATCGAACCATGCCCCTAACCCTAGGGTGTACTCCCCAAATGAAACGGGCTACACCCTGGATTCTGGCATCACAAGTGTGGTATCGGTGTAGTTGTGGCCTTTCATCTCCAGACTCAGGAATTCAGCCTCCAGTTTCTCTAGCTGATTGATCAGGCAGTACTTATGGTGATAATTCCCTGAACTCAGACCAGTTCATTCTTCCAATGGCATTTCTTCCTCGGGGCTGAATGATGGTTTTCCACCATTCCAGCGCTGGTCCCTTGAGAGATTGGGAAACAAATCTCACCATATGCTCCAGTTTGCATTCGCTGATGTCCAACACGGCTTCGATTTCATCAAGCCACCTATAAGTTTCAATTGCACCCTCGGTGCCATAAAAGTCCTTTGGCTTACAAGCCATGAACGTTGTAGGAGCATCCGTTTCTTATAGCCTCGGCTTCCTCTTGGTTGCCTTCCTCATTGTTGGGTCCACTAGCCCGTGGTGTTTCCCCATCTGCATTGATTTGTGCAATTATGTTGGGATCGCGTTAGCAATTCGCTGCGCCACCAGGTTGGCAATCCTTTCATCGTTCACTTGGTTGGCATCCCCCAAGTGGTGCTTTCGGTGGAGTAGGTGGTTGGTTCCCACCTCGGGTAGCACCTCGTCTTTCGAATTGAGTCCCTCTCCTTGTTGGCATTCTGATAGTATCATAGATAAGTTGTTTAGCATCTCATACATTTTGTTTCAAGTATTCCATTGTATCTCATAATTCCTATCATACACTACACTCATGCATTTACGTTTTGTAACACCCGGAAGTTGACTTCTCAGCATGTGATGCGACTGAGCTTCAGTCGCCTGTGATTTATGCGATTGAAGTTCAACCGCATGGCTATTCGGCCGATGGAGCTCAACCGCACGATTGGAGCTCAACCGCCCGAATGAAGTATGAGCCGAATGGAACACGTGCGATTGGGGTCCAATCGCATAGCGTTGATGCGACTGAAGGTCCAGTCGCCCCTGGACCAGGTGCGATGAGCTGTGGGTATAAAAGGGGAGCAACTTCATTCTCCTCCCCAACACTTCACTTTTCAGTCGGGAAGAGAGCAGAGGGCGACCGAGAACCAGAAGAAAAGGGGAAAGTGTTGTCCGAGCTCCGAATCCGTCGAGAAAAAGAGCAAAGTCGAAGTTCATCTACTTCTACCTGTAATGTGAGTTCTAGGACCCCTCATTTACATGTTTTTAACTGATTTGGGGCTGGATCACATAAACCCTAGTTTTGTAAATGAACTACGTTGTATTAAATGGCAAAAGTATTCATAGTAAAAGTTTTAATTTAATGTTTCCGCTGTAACTGCTCAACTGTAAAGTTATGACCATATAACATATGCGTTGTTCTATGTAAAATATGCAATAAAAAAAAAACCGACTGTAGGGTTCCCGGGATCGGGCCTTACATATGCCCTATGATATCCATTAAAAGCTACCAAGAGTCTTATAAAGGGAAGCCTAGCAATCATAGTCTATGTGATGAATGCTAAAGAAGAGAAGAAGTTTGAAGATATTCCAGTGGCTTCTGAGTATCCATAAGTGTTTCCTGAAGACATACCGGGACTACCTACGAGTTGACAAGTTGAGTTCCAAATAGATCTACTGCTTGGTGCTGCACCAGTGGCCAAGGCACCATACCAACGCCCCACCTGAGATGAAGGAACTAATGTCGCAAATCGAAGAACTTCTTGACAACGGATTCATACGTCCAAGTGTTTCTCCATGGGGGCCCGGTGCTATGTTAAAAAGAAGGATGGAACCCTACGTATGTGCATCGATTACAGGGACTGAACAAGCTAATCATAAAGAACCGCCGCCCTCTTCCAAGAATAGATGACCTATTCGATCAACTGCAAGGAGCAAGTTATTTCTCCAAAATAGATCTAAGGTCAGGGTATACAGCTGAAGGTAAGAGAAGAAAACATACCCAAAACATCCTTTCGAACTAGATATGGACATTTGAGTATCTAGTCATGCCCTTCGGACTGACTAACGCATCAGCAGCGTTCATGGATCTCTTGAACCTTGTATGCCGCCCATATCTTAACAAGTTTGTAATCGTGTTCATCGACGACATCCTGATCTACTCCCGTAGCAAGGAGGAGCACGAGAAACGCCTCAGACTGATTCTTGAGTCACTCAAGAATGAGCAGCTGTATGCCAAGTTCTCTAAATGTGAATTCTGGATGCGAGAGATCCAATTTTTAGGGCATGTGGTAAATGAGAATGGGATTCAAGTCGACCCTTCCAAGATTGAGTCTATAAAGAACTGGAAAATTCCTAAAACTCCTATTGAGATAAGGCAATTCCATGGCTTGGCCGGATACTACAGATGGTTTATAAAGGACTTCTCGCTCATGGCGTAACCCTTGACCGCATTGACTAAGAAGACCACAACTTTATGTGGGGACAAGAGCAAAATGAAGCGTTTGAAACGCTTAAGGAGAAGTTGTGTAGTGCACCTGTCCTTGCCCTCCCAGAAGAGTCGAAGATTTCGTAGTCTATTGTGACGCTTCGCATCAAGGCCTGGGATGTGTACTTATGCAACGCAACAAGGTGATTGCTTATGCATCTAGACTACTGAATGATCATGAGAAAAAGTATACGACACACGATTTGGAATTGGGTGACGTGGTGTTTGCTCTCAAAATATGGAGGCACTACCTCTATGGGACGAAGTGCATCATCTACACTGACTATCGAAGTTTGTAACACATTCTGGACCAGAAGATGCTGAACATGCGTAAGAGGAGGTGGGTCGAGCTGTTAAACGATTACGAATGTGAAATCCGTTACCATCCGGTAAAGCCAATGTAGTGGCAGATGCCTTGAGCAGGAAAAAAAGAGAAAAACCCCTTCGCGTCCGTGCCTTAAAGATGAGTGTGTACACCAACCTTATCGCAAGGCTGAAAGAAGCTCAAGGTGAAGCATTAAAGGAAGAGAATTTAGCAGAGGAAGCGTTAACCGGAATGGAGAAGCGGTTAGAGAGGAATGGTGATGGTATATATAAATATGAAGGGAGAACGTGGGTACCGAAGTACGAGGGAATTAGAGAGGTAATCCTCGACGAAGCCCATAAATCTAGGTACTCGGTTCACCCCAGAAGCGACAAAATGTACCAGGATCTAAAGGCACTTTTCTGGTGGCCTGGAATCAAGAAAGCAATCGTTGTTTATGTTGGAAAATGTCTGACCTGTGCCATGGTAAAAGCTGAAAACCAAAAACCGTTAGGGACGTTGCAACAACCCGAAATCCCCGAATAGAAGTGGGATAACGTCACGATGGACTTAGTTACAAAGTTACCCACCCAAAACGTTTAGAGGTCATGATGCTATTTGGGTAATAGTGGATAGGCTAACTAAATCAGCTCACTTCTTACCGATTCGAGAAGACTACGACCTGACAAAACTGGCTCAGCTGTAAATCGATGAAATAGTGACCAGGCATAGTGTGCCACTATCAATCATCTATGACCGTGATAGCCGTTTCACTTCTTGTTTATGGAAATCACTCCAGTAGGCTTTAGGAACCCGTCTGGATTTAAGCACTGCTTACCACCCACAAACTGACGGTCAAAGTGAAAGAACCATTCAAACTTTGGAGGATATGCTAAGAGCATGCGTGATTGACTTTGGTGGGAACTGGGACAACCATCTCCCTTTGGTGGAATTCTCCTATAATAACAGTTACCACGCAAGTATCAAGGTAGCTCCGTATGACGCTCTGTATGGTAGGAAATGTCGATCACCATTGAGCTGGAATGAGATCGGTGATAGCCAAGTAATGGGACCCGATAGCGTGTTGGAGACCACCGACAAGATTTTCAAAATCAAGGAGTGTCTACGGGCAGCCAGAGACCGTCAGAAGAAATACGCCGACAGGAGACAAAAACCATTGGAATTTCAGGTGGGTGACAGAGTAATGCTAATAGTAGCACCATGGAAGGGAACCGTGAGGTTCAGAAAGAGAGGAAAGTTAAGCCCGAGATACATTAGGCCATTTGAAATACTTGCAAGAATTGGCCCCGTGGCCTACAAATTGAAGCTGCCTCAGAAGTTGAGTTACATACACGACACCTTCCACGTGTCAAACTTGAAGAAGTGCATGGTAGACAAAACCCTGGAGCTACCGTTGAAAGAAGCAAGAATCAATAACAAGCTGAACTTAGTGGAAGAACCTTTGGAAATCACTGACCGGTTGGTCAAGAAACTCCGATGAAGCCGCATACCCAAAGTCAAGGTAAGATGGAATTCTAGGCTAGGACCCGAATTCACTTGGGAGCGAGAAGATGAGATGAGAAAGAGTTATCCACACCTCTTCAAACCCACCCGTTCTAGGCCTAATCGAAGCTAAAATTTCAGGACGAAATTTCTTAAACGGTGGGAGAATGTGACAACCGACCTCTAGGTCATAATTCCAACCCTAATCTACTTGCATCATTACCATCTTATTAAATATTAATGATTGTATCATCCTAATATTTCCAATAGCATTAGAATCATCATTTGATATTAGTACCATTCTTATCATTTTATGTGACTTTATGTGACCTCTTAGCTAGTTCAAGCTTTAACCTAGAAAAACTTAGTGTTCCGGGAAAGTCAAGTAGTCAACCATGCAATTAAATCATAATTGAAAACAATTAACATTTGTATGAACACATAAATTTTCGGCTTAATGCACGCATGTTCGTGCATAATACTTAAACAACTAACTAACACTTACCACCTAAAAAATACTACACACTACACTACATAATAACAATTACAATGAAAATTAAAACTTAATCCAATACCCTCCAAAGAACTCCCCCCCCCTCTTGGCCAATCCACCCTCTTCTCCACCACTACACACCACCTCCCCTCTTCACCACTACCATTCCATGCATATTCAAACCCACACTCCACCTTTCACCCTCACTGTCCTCTCTCTAGGTTTCTCTGGCAGAAAAACTCTCCCCATACACCAAAATCCTCCCAACTTTCAGCTCATATTTGAGAACAACATCATCACCACCATCGGCCAAGCTCAAACAGCAAGGAAGTGAAGGTTTGTGAGCTTTTGGTGCTTGGATCTTGTAAGCTCGTGGTTTCCCAGCACTTGTTCGAGATTCTCCAGCCTTGTCCAAGGGTTTCCAGGCCATTCTTGTCTATCTACACTCTCCAAACCATGAACAACACCAAGTGTAAGCTTCATGTCACCCGAAATGGTCATTTCATGTGTTTTCTTCATTTTTCACTCAAAGATCTTACCATTCTTATATCTAACAGAAACTTGTTGCAACCACCTTGTTCTTGAAGAGATTTTCACGTTCTTGAAGGTATCTCACTCGTTATATAAGTCATTCTATAGGTGTATGTCACACCCTCAATTTCCACGAACGGGGTTTTACCGTTAGGCGTGTGACATACCAGGATCTCAGACACAGTCATATCGAACGACACTATATGAATTTAAAATAAACATTTGACTTCATTCAAAAGAACATAAACAAGGTTTACAATAGTGCGGAAGCGAGTACATAATTGTAAATCCATTACAGTACAGTTACAATAGTCATGTTTAGACAAAATGTTCAATGCTGAAAATATAATAGATGAATGCATGTCCTGAGTGCGTTTCCTTAGCGTGCATCTTGAGCTTATGCATTCCTGTGACCTGAGAAAACATGCTAAAATGTGTCAACATAAAGTTGGTGAGTTCACAGGTTTATTCAACAATAAATGTGTTCGTAAGCGTTCGGTAGTTTACGTTTCAATGGTTTAGTATATAGAGCATATCGTTAGGTAGCTAGCCTATGTTCTTGTTACTTAGCGTTTCGAACCGAAGCTGACTGTTTACGTCCTATATGTGTTTGTTGTATCCCGTCACGTCTCGCAAGACCGTGACAAATGTGTTAGGTCAATCAAGCACCCGTTTGACCTCCAATCAAGCTAGCGCGACTAGCCCGGGCGGGGTTTGTTAGACCCAGTAGTACTACTCAAAATTACCTCGCTAATCCCATTACTAACGGTTCGAGTGTGTCAGGACATGTTGTGTGTTTGCACTAACGTAACAAGCGATATCAATAATACTACAACCATTTATGTAAATTTGTTTGCATGTTTTCTCCCCCAAAGGAAAAGGATGTAAAATAGGGGCCGTGAAACTCACTGATGATGTAGTAAGTACGTAGGATGAAAGTCTCCCAAGAGTTGTTTACGATGCGCTGTCAAACACCTATTGACAGTTATGTTAAGCGTTAATATTGTGTTTAACGTTAATAGACATGTGTAGTCGGGTCGGGTCGCATGGGTTCGGTCGTGGGTGACACACACACACATGCAGGCATACGCATATCAGACCTTATGTAGATCCCAAACGGGTTGTCGTTTGTTGCAACAGTTAGGTTGTTTTAGATCGTAAAAGTATGTGCTTGTTGATTGCGTTGACTTTAATCTTTGTGGTCAAGAAATGACACTTTATTTATTGTTACCATATCATCACACGATAGGCACACCGCACACAAGGAGAATTTACTCAAAATGACTCCAATCGCATATCAAGGCCAGACGCACGACTGGACACTTCATTCGCACGAATGGGCCTTCATTCGTACGAATGAATCTCATGCGTACGATTGAACCCTCATTCGTATGACTTAGCATTCAATCGTACCACACATCACCCATTCACCCGACTCAACAACCAATCGCATGACTGAACCTTCATTCGTACGATTGGACCTTCAGTCGGGTGGTACTCAGTCGCACACATTTCATCCGGTTGACTCAATCGCACACACTCTCAGTCGCATGCATTCATTCGTACGTCACGCACACACGTATGGACTCAATCGCACGATCCAACCCAGTCGCACCACTCAATCGTACGATGGACCCAGTCGCATGGCTCAATCGCATGGCTGGCCCAGTCGCGTACTGCAGCAGGTCGCAACTGCTGGACGGGCTGAACAGCCTTCGGCTGTCCCGTGCTCGATTTTCACACAATCAGGACTTCCAGGAACACTTTCCTAACATGTCTAAGTGAAATGCACATGTTGATTGACATCACACACACCCCCACGACCACATGCATTCGGGTTGAACCCGAACACCCGAACCCCATACTTGCAGTAGTGAAGCGAGCCATAAAACGGATGAACAAGGTCGCCTACCTGCTGGGAATGTGATTTCTCAGCTGTTGCGTGGTTTAGCCGGTGAAAACGGGCTCAATCGGGGTGGTTTTGGTGCTATGTTGAAGACACGGAGAGGAAGAGAGCGTAAGAGAGAAAGAGAGCAGAATGGGGTGTGTTTGGCTGGTGGATGGGTATTTATACCCAGCCCCAGTTTGGCGATTGTCAGGTTTGGTCCCTGTACTTAGGTCCCGTGTTCCCGAATTCGTTCCGGTTGATAACGACATGATTGGACGTGCTGTATAAATTAAGAGGATTCTTTAGATAATCTCGTTTATGTGTATCCTCTACAAACACCCGCGTTAGTATTTTATCATAATTTGTTTAACGATGTCGGTGGCGATGTTTGTATACGTTTCGAGTATTAGTGAGTACGGGTCAATGTTAACGACAATGGTTTGAAAAATGTTAACCTGAAATTACGGGGTGTCACATCATCCCCTTGTTGCAGGAATTTTCGTCCCGAAAATTAGAATATCATGTTACGTGGTGTTTACGGGGAAGTACAAGACTCAACGGTTTGTGATGCATGTTGAATAGAGTACCTGCGTATCTAAGAGGTAGATGCCTGATTTTGGAACAGTTGAGGATACTTCTTCTTCATCTAATCTTCGCGTTCCCAGGTAAATTCTGGTCCACGCTTTGAGTTCCAACGGATTTTGACGATAGGGATACGACTATGTTTGAGCGTTTTGACTTGTCGATCCATGACTTCCACTGGTTCCTCGACGAAATGTAGTTGTTCATCCACATGTATCTCGTCTAACGGAACGATAAGAGTCTCGTCTGCCAGCCATTTCCTCAAGTTGGAGACGTGGAACACATTGTGTACTCCACGGAGTTCTTCGGGTAGGTTCAATTGGTAGGCCACGGGGCCAACCCGTTTGACAACCTCAAACGGTCCCACGTACCTAGGGCTTAGTTTCCCGCGTTTCCCGAAACGAATCACACCCTTCCAAGGTGACACTTTCAAAAGCACCCTGTCACCTATTTGGAATTCCAACGGTCGGCGACGCTTATCAGCGTCACTTTTCTGTCGATCACGGGCTGCTGCCATACGGTTACGGATCTGCACGATCTTCTCAGTCGTCTCGTGCACAAGTTCAGGGCCGGTGAGTTGACTTTCTCCAACTTCCGCCCAACAGATAGGTGATCGGCACTTACGCCCATACAGTGCCTCAAATAGGACAGCTTTGATCGATGTGTGATAGCTATTGTTGTAAGAAAACTCAACTAGCGGTAAGTGAGTTTCCCAACTGCTGCCGAAATCTATGACGCAGGCACGTAACATGTCTTCTAGGGTTTGGATCGTACACTCACTTTGGCCATCGGTTTGAGGGTGATAAGCGGTGCTTATATCCAACCGCGTCCCCAATGCTCGTTGCAAGGACTGCCAGAAGTGTGAAGTGAATCGAGCGTCACGATCAGAGATAATGGAAACTGGTACACCATGCCGAGAGACTACTTCCCTTAGATAGATACGAGTTAACTTTTCCATACGATCAGTCTCCCAAATTGCCAGAAAGTGTGCGGATTTCGTCAAGCGATCCACGATCACCCAAATGGTATCGCATCCGCTGGGAGTCCGAGGGAGTTTCGTGATGAAGTCCATAGATATCTGCTCCCACTTCCATACTGGCATTTCTGGCTGTTGGAGTAAACCAGACGGTCGTTGATACTCTACCTTAACCTTAGAACAGGTCAAACATCTGCTCACGTAGGTGGCGATATCTGCTTTCATGTTTGGCCACCAGTAAAGAACCTTCAGGTCGTGGTACATCTTGTCTGAACCTGGGTGGATTGAGTACCGTGATTTGTGAGCTTCATCCATTACCAGTTCTCGTAGGTTTCCATACGAGGGAATCCACGTTCGATCCATGAAGTAGCGGATTCCGTCCGACTTGGTTTCCAGTTGCTTCTCCATGCCTCGTAGCGATTCGGCTTTCAAATTCTCGTCTTTTAACACCTCAAGTTGAGCATTGCGGATCTGGTTAGGTAAACCGGTGTGAATGGTGAGTTGCAATGCTCGAACTCGTCTTGGCTTGGGGGTTTCCTTCCGACTTAGGGCGTCTGCTACTACATTGGCCTTGCCCGGATGATACTTGATCGTACAGTCATAGTCGTTTAACAACTCGACCCAACGACGTTGTCTCATATTTAGCTCCTTCTGTTCAAAGATGTGCTGGAGACTCTTGTGATCGGTGTAAATGGTGCACTTGGTACCGTACAAGTAGTGTCTCCATATCTTGAGTGCAAACACGACTGCTCCAAGCTCTAGGTCGTGTGTCGTGTAGTTTTTCTCATGTATCTTCAGTTTTCGTGATGCATAGGCAATCACCTTATTGCGTTGCATTAGTACACAACCGAGGCCTTGTATAGAAGCATCACAGTAAACTACAAAATCATCGGTTCCCTCCGGCAGGGATAGAATCGGCGCTGTACAGAGTTTTTGCTTCAGAATCTGGAATGCAGATTCTTGTTTATCACCCCAATCGTACGTAGTGCCTTTATGAGTCAGTGCGGTGAGAGGTTGAGCAATCTTCGAGAACCCTTCGATGAACCGTCGATAATAGCCAGCCAACCCGAGAAACTGTCGTACCTCGGTCGGAGTCTTAGGCGTAGCCCAGTTCTTGATAGCTGCTATCTTGCCGGGTTAACATGTATCCCATTCTCATTGACCACATGGCCCAAGAAATGGACCTCTCGTATCCAGAAGTCGCACTTTGAAAATTTTGCATACAACTGTTCTCGTCTCAACAGCTCCAGAATCAGTCTAAGGTGTGCTTCGTGTTCTTCCTTATTCCTTGAGTAAATAAGGATGTCATCGATGAAGACAATGACGAACTTGTCTAGATAGGGTTTGCACACTCGATTAATTAGGTCCATGAAAACCGCTGGTGCATTGGTCAACCCGAACGGCATAACCAAGAACTCGTAGTGGCCATACCTCGTTCTGAAGGCGGTCTTTGAAATGTCTTCTTCTCGTATCCTTAGTTGATGATAACTCGATCTTAGGTCTATCTTGGAATAGTAACTCGACCCTTGTAGTTGATCGAACAGATCATCAATGCGCGGGAGAGGATAACGATTCTTTACTGTTGCCTTGTTCAATTCCCTGTAGTCGATACACAGGCGGAAAGTTCCGTCCTTCTTCTTGACAAATAGGACTGGGGCTCCCCACGGTGATGAGCTAGGTCTGATAAAACCCTTATCCAATAGTTCCTGCAATTGCGTAGACAGCTCTTGCAGTTCCCTTGGAGCTAATCTGTATGGTGCTCTCGCGATAGGGGCAGCTCTCGGTACCAAATCGATTTGGAACTCGACTTGGCGATGCGGTGGGAGACCGGGTAGGTCTTCAGGGAAAACCTCAGGATAATCACGTACGACAGGGATGTCTTCAATTTTCTTTTCCTCGGTTTCTTTTTCAGCGACCATGGCTAGGAAAGCGGTGTGACCCTTACGCAAACACTTCTGAGCTTTCATGTAGGAGATGGCTCCAGAGACCATGCCACTTCTTTCGCCCTTAACCAATAAAGTTTCACCACTAGGAAGTGGTATACGAACGATTTTCTCTCCACAGATGATCTCAGCTTGATTCTTAGATAGCCAGTCCATACCCACAACTACGTCGAAACTACCAAGTATGACAGGCATCAGGTCTATATCTATCTCATGACCACATAATCCTAGTCTGCACCCCTTAACGATATGAGTCGCCTCAATTAGTTTTCTGTCAGCTAATTCTACAACATAACTAGGTTCTATGACAGCTAGGGTTACATCTAAGAACTTAATGAACTGGTTGGAAACAAAGCTCCTATCAGCTCCAGTATCAAATTGTATAGAAGCAAAACAACCATTCAGGGGAAACGTACCAGTAACCACATTCTGGTCGTCCCTTGCCTCGCCGGAACCGATCATGAATGCACGACCCTTGGCATTGCCCCTATTATTACCCTTGTTTCCTCCCTTCAGCTATGGGCAATCCTTCCTGTAGTGACCCTCCATACCACATTCATAACAGGCTCTAGTCACTCCACCCTGGCGTTGTTGTTGAGGTTGTTGTTGCTGAGTCATTATTTCACCCCTGCAGTCTTTGGCTACGTGACCCATCTTTCCACATCTCTGACAACAGAGTCGATCACACGGGCCATGATAATGGAAGTTGCACCGGTTACACTTAGGATTCTTGCCCGCGTAACTACACGATCCCTGGCCATAGTTGTTGTTGTTCTGATTGTTGAAGCTTCTTGAAGGGTCAAACTTTTTGGTCTGTTGTTGTTGGGTGTTGCTGGAGCTTGAAGACTTGTTGTTGTTATTGCCGTCCCATTTCCTTTTGTGATCAGAAGAACCAGAAGCAGCGCCACGTTTGGGCAAGGTGCCCTGTGCCACTGCCTGGTCCGTGAGTTTATGAGCCAGTCGGATGGCCTGCTGAATAGTGACAGGATCAGCAGCCATCACACTAGCCTGGATCTAAGGAGCTAGACCATCAATGTATTTTTCAATCCGTTTGTAGGCCGGAGTCACCATCTGAGGACATAATGCAGCCAACTCGTGCGAACGAGTCGTGTACTCCTCAATGTCAGAACCAACCATCTTTAAATTCCAAAATTCTGCCTCCAGTTTCTGGAATTCGCTCCTGGGGCAGTACTCTTCTTTCATCAGAACCTTGAAGTCATCCCATGGCATACCATTAGCAGCACCAAGCCCTAAAGTTTGGACTTGTGAGTTCCACCACGTCAGAGCTGGTCCCTCCAATATGCCGGAGGCGTACTTGACGCGATTTCCATCAGGACAGTTGCACATGGCAAACACTGACTCGAGTTTCTCTAGCCAGCGAAGCAATGTGACAGCACCCTCAGAGACGCTGAAAGAATGAGGCTTGCAATCCATAAACATCTTGAAGGTACAGACTGTGGGACCTCCTTGATTTGGATTCTGGTCGTTCTGGTCCTAATTACGGGCTTGCTCATAAGCTGCAAGCGCATCAGCCACGCGCTCATTGATGATAGCATTCAGCTCGGCTTGAGTCAGGGTGATATTTCCTCGTCCACCCGTGCGTCCCGCTCTTTTTCCAGACATGATTTCTTCAATTCACAACACATATTAATCAATAACCGGATAATAATTATTGACAATAATAAATTGTATCATGCTAGTAAGAATGAAGGGTTTGTCTGCATATCGATAGTGAAGCTATATGAGGATCCGAGGCCTTATGCCTCCAAATATGAAATTGAGGATTTGTACTGACCATAACCGTTATCACCAAATAGAGTTTCCCAGAATTCTCATGCATGACAAATTACAATTACGTGTGCACCCGTGATTCTAATTTGCTTTGCATGGTCACACATGGTTCCCCCTATTCGAGATAGCGTACCTTGTCCAGTACCGGGTGTTATCAATGATAGAAGTATCAAAGATGTATTTGTTATACCATGAGTCGAATAACTAATGTTGTACTAAGGTTGTACAAGAGATTTGGTTAAGATAATAACGGGAGTCAAGACTATTTGGCCTCCTTCTCTTCGAAGTTCTATGTGTTTGGATGTCTAAGTCTGATTTTCTAACAAACTTGAATACCTTAGTTGTCCCTCATTTACGGCATCGGGCTAGTGTAGGGGATAGGATATGTTGGGAATGGTAACAAGTGTGAGAGTGTTGAGAGAGTGAGGTATTGTTCTTTTTGTTTGTCATCGTTAAGCTTATCGCGTGCATTAGGAAAGAGTTTCGCGTTCCAATCGTGGAAATGTTTGGATCAATTCGTTGTTGCTTCCACTCCGAGAGTGAAGGATCAAGTGTAAACGTTGGTAGTGAGCGAGTGGGATTCTCCACCCCTCTGTCAGCCGGTAATGACACACATGTCATACCCATAATGTTATGTTTGCTCAGCAGTGTACTGTCAGTACACCAGAAGGTTGTTTGCACAACAGTGGTAACCATGTAAAAGTGTCTGTGCAATACTAGTGTTGTGTCTAAGGCTATAGTGTAGATGCAATGCAATCCTAGTTCTCTATAACCTGTGGCTCTGATACCAATCTGTCACACCCTCAATTTCCACGAACGGGGTTTTACCGTTAGGCGTGTGACATACCAGGATCTCAGACACAGTCATATCGAACGACACTATATGAATTTAAAATAAACATTTGACTTCATTCAAAAGAACATAAACAAGGTTTACAATAGTGCGGAAGCGAGTACATAATTTGTAAATCCATTACAGTACAGTTACAATAGTCATGTTTAGACAAAATGTTCAATGCTGAAAATATAATAGATGAATGCATGTCCTGAGTGCGTTTCCTTAGCGTGCATCTTGAGCTTATGCATTCCTGTGACCTGAGAAAACATGCTAAAATGTGTCAACATAAAGTTGGTGGGCTCACAGGTTTATTCAACAATAAATGTGTTCGTAAGCGTTCGGTAGTTTGTGTTTCAATGGTTTAGTATATAGAGCATATCGTTAGGTAGCTAGCCTATGTTCTTGTTACTTAGCGTTTCGAACCGAAGCTGACTGTTTACGTCCTATATGTGTTTGTTGTATCCCGTCACGTCTCGCAAGACCGTGACAAATGTGTTAGGTCAATCAAGCACCCGTTTGACCTCCAATCAAGCTAGCGCGACTAGCCCGGGCGGGTTTTGTCAGACCCAGTAGTACTACTCAAAATTACCTCGCTAATCCCATTACTAACGGTTCGAGTGTGTCAGGACATGTTGTGTGTTTGCACTAACGTAACAAGCGATATCAATAATACTACAACCATTTATGTAAATCTGTTTGCATGTTTTCTCCCCAAAGGAAAAGGATGTAAAATAGGGGCCGTGAAACTCACTGATGATGTAGTAAGTACGTAGGATGAAAGTCTCCCAAGAGTTGTTTACGATGCGCTGTCAAACACCTATTGACAGTTATGTTAAGCGTTAATATTGTGTTTAGCGTTAATAGGCATGTGTAGTTGGGTCGGGTCGCATGGGTTCGGTCGTGGGTGACACACACACACACATGCAGGCATACGCATATCAGACCTTATGTAGATCCCAAACGGGTTGTCGTTTGTTGCAACAGTTAGGTTGTTTTAGATCGTAAAAGTATGTGCTTGTTGATTGCGTTGACTTTAATCTTTGTGGTCAAGAAATGACACTTTATTGATTGTTACCATATCATCACACGATAGGCACACCGCACACAAGGAGAATTTACTCAAAATGACTCCAATCGCATATCAAGGCCAGACGCACGACTGGACACTTCATTCGCACGAATGGGCCTTCATTCATACGAATGAATCTCATGCGTACGATTGAACCCTCATTCGTACGACTTAGCATTCAATCGTACCACACATCACCCATTCACCCGACTCAACAACCAATCGCATGACTGAACCTTCATTCGTACGATTGGACCTTCAGTCGGGTGGTACTCAGTCGCACACATTTCATCCAGTTGACTCAATCGCACACACTCTCAGTCGCATGCATTCATTCGTACGTCACGCACACACGTATGGACTCAATCGCACGATCCAACCCAGTCGCACCACTCAGTCGTACGATGGACCCAGTCGCATGGCTCAGTCGCATGGCTGGCCCAGTCGTGTACTGCAGCAGGTCGCGACTGCTGGACGGGCTGAACAGCCTTCGGCTGTCCCGTGCTCGATTTTCACACAATCAGGACTTCCAGGAACACTTTCCTAACATGTCTAAGTGAAATGCACATGTTGATTGACATCACACACACCCCCACGACCACATGCATTCGGGTTGAACCCGAACACCCGAACCCCATACTTGCAGCAGTGAAGCGAGCCATAAAACGGATGAACAAGGTCGCCTACCTGCTGGGAATGTGATTTCTCAGCTGTTGCGTGGTTTAGCCGGCAAAAACGGGCTCAATCGGGGTGGTTTCGGTGCTAGGTTGAAGACACGGAGAGGAAGAGAGCGTAAGAGAGAAAGAGAGCAGAATGGGGTGTGTTTGGCTGGTGGATGGGTATTTATACCTAGCCCCAGTTTGGCGATTGTCAGGTTTGGTCCCTGTACTTAGGTCCCGTGTTCCCGAATTCGTTCCGGTTGATAACCACATGATTGGACGTGCTGTATAAATTAAGAGGATTCTTTAGATAATCTCGTTTATGTGTATCCTCTACAAACACCCGCGTTAGTATTTTATCATAATTTGTTTAACGATGTCGGTGGTGATGTTTGTATACGTTTCGAGTATTAGTGAGTACGGGTCAATGTTAACGACAATGGTTTGAAAAATGTTAACCTGAAATTACGGGGTGTCACAGTGTAACCCGATTTACACCTAGAAAACCCTCTTTTGGGTGAGTTTGTCATTTCGTACCTTATGACTTGCTAACCACCGATACTCATGCTTGTAACATACTTGTTAATGACTCATAGGACCCCTAATAATCTTTTTTTGAAAGTTATATAAGGATTTGGGAATGTTTGAACACAAATAATGATGATTTACACATGTGCAATAGTCGAATAAGGCATGATCTCCATGTTGATGACTTGTTGTTGTGTTGAACGGTTTAACCACGGGTTAGGACCATTATTTCAGAAGGGTTTGGGTAAAATTAAGTGTATGATGTGTGGGTAATGGCTGAAAATATAAGTCATGGTGAAACTAGGCATTTTTGGTCATTTTCGGGACCCGAAACATGGTAAAACAACTTAAAAATAAGAGAGCTAGGACTTTAAACTTTTTAAAGAGAATTCCAGGCTCAAAAATGGTTAACAAAGTGCTCGGGACTAGATTTGTTGATTAAGTGGTCAAAAGATAAGTTAAATGGTATTTTTAACTAAAAACGGGTATTAACCGGGTGACGTTTTGAGAAAAATCCAAGAAATTATGGTATAAAACCAAAATCCATGAAAACCATGTTATTTAATTAATTTAAGTGTTATAAAATCTAAGGGATTTGAAATATTGGTCAAACAAGCTTTTAAACGGTCAAATTCGGGTAAAAACGCGTTTTAACGGGTTAAACATAAAAACGAGGCTTTCAACTTTAAGAGGCTAAAATTTCATAATCAAAAGATTATAAACCTATAAAAATTTCCTTAAAATGATATGATCTAAGACTCAAAACATGGAAATTCACACTTAACCGTTAAAAATCTTCGGTTTTATCGTAACCGGGAATGTAAAACCTATGGATATTAAACCGAACCTACATTCTGAAAATTTGGTGTACACTTACTTAAAATGAGTTATCTAACTTCAATAACCTGATATTTGGTCATAAGAGTCATTAAGTACAAGAAAACAAACTTTGGGGTAGAAATTGTCAATTTTGAAACTTGAGGGACTAAACTGTAAAATTCTACAAAACTCCATAACCAACTCATGTGAAGATACTAAACACTTGAACAACTATATTTAACTTGTATCATTAACTAATGGTGTAGAAATCCTTAATTACATAAGAAACCATGACTTTCTATAAAAGGAAACTTTTCATACAACCCTTAACGAATCAACGCTGAATCTTACAACCAACTCCTTGGCACACCTAGTACACCTTATATAAGTTTAGGACCAGTAGATTACCACTTATTTTTTATGGTAGGGTGCTAGGCTTGAGACTTCCACGGCACACAAAGAATATTAGCTTGAACTTTAAGGTGAGTTCTAGTGATCCCCTTTTCACTACTGCTTTGGGATGAAGCATGCTCTGTCATAATTAAACTATATTTGTGCATTACTTGGTGTTTGTATGTGGGAATTGTGGTTACCTGCTGATGCTTATATCACGATCACTAATTCTTTTGTGAACCGCTTGTTTTATATGGATAGATCTATTTGGGGAATCCCCCATACACATTGCCTTCCGTTTAGGAACGGTACCCCACTAAGATCCTGAGGGATCGTTTGTGGCATGTAACAGGTTTTTATAAGAAACTATGGTGAACCATCCGGCAGGTATGGTACACTAGTTTGGGGCTCAATTCTTCCTTCGAGACTAACCGGTAAAACATAATTTTAGAAGAGGCTAGCCGGGACTGAGTGTAGGGTTGATTGTGATCCCCCACAATATTGAAACTACGAATTCTTTTAAATCAAGTGCGGATTTATTTAAATACTTTTGTTTTTAAACTTTAAGCACTTGAATTCACTAACTTTATAGTTGACACAAATTTTCTTTTGAGCATGTTTCAGGTAACCCATGACGGATGTCTAGCTGTGTAGAAGGCCTTGACCTAGTTCCACGACCCATGGCATTGGCTTATTATGTTCTGAAAACATTTGAAACAATTTACTTTTTTTTATTGATGAAAACACTTTGAAATGATGACTTAAACACTTGTAATGGGGACTAGACTTGTGTCTAGTTGGAATTTTCTTTAATGATTTATGCCATGTGATATTCTCTCATTTGAGCTCTTATGATGGTTTGTTTCCGCTACCATATGTTATTGCTAGTCTGTGATGTCCCACCCTACCTGGGCCCGGGGTGTTACATTAATATACTAGTTAGGACTGACAGTGGGCATGAACGAGCCCTAGGGTGAATATGTTCCGACAAGATATGTGTGTAAGTCATAGGTTTAGTTGTGAGGCTCATATTTACATGTGTTATTATTTGCTTCTAACTGTACGCACTTATGTCCTACCAAACTATTACACAACATCAAGTTTTGTTTACTATTTAAACCTGCGAACTCACCAAAAATATGTTGACCTTTTGAGCATATCTTTTCAGGTAACAATCAACGAGCATAGTTAGAGTTACTACCTTAGTGATGACTTTATGAAATGAAATTAGAGACTTGCCTTTGTGTTACTGACATTATGATACGCTTGAGATTATCTTTGTTGATCATGTTTTTGTTTATTTGTTCCCGGGTTGTGGGATTTAGATTTCATTTTGACTGTTTGACTATTTTGTCGTGGAATTGACTAACTACGACGCAAGTCCCAATTTGTGTTGGGTGACGTCATGACACGTTGGTTTTACATTATTTAATGAATCTCTATTAATTAACAATCTATTATGACGATCCATTTGTTACATCCTTGTGTTTCCGCTATAAGCGGGGGTGTGTGTAAGGCTCCGTTCTCGGGCACCTCATAGTTGGTTATTCATCGCATCATAGTTACATAATAATATACATTTAATAAAACTATTATATATATTTAATAAAACATTGCAGCGGAATTTATATCAAAAGTCATCTATTCATTAATAAAAACTGTTGCTAAGTAATACATCCATAATTGTCATCAGTTACAAAAGATTGTTTAACTGCATTACAAAGCAACAAAATTATTAATCATGAACGGATGCCAGTCTTGCCCTGCCGAGTAGCTTTTCCCGCGTGCCATCCTCAGTAACACTCACCTGCCAACCGAAAATGTATAAAAGTCAGCGTTGCTGAGTGAGTTCTAGTTTTAAAAGTATTAAAAATACCTTGTATAATATATGTATATATGAAATTACTCTTTCAATAAAATACTTTCATTACATTTCATTACTTTTGCACATGAGCACGCATCAAATATACTCAAGGTAATACTTTCTTTCTTTATTTACTGTACGTGTTTGTTCATTTCGTACTTTTAACGTTATCTTCCACTGTCTATATGGACCAATGTGCAATACCCCAAACATTGTGCACGAAACTGGTGCTGGCATGTGGTCTATAAATAGACCACGAACATTGTGCACGAAGCTGACACAGTCACCTGGGGTATGCCACATGGGTCCTGTCAATCTCAATGATTGACCCTGTATGCATCCTTTGGGGTAGCTAACCCGCATCACAGTTGAGCTAACGACAACATGGTCGTGCACCTCCTATATGCTTGCAAGACTTACATTATTTCAATTACGTTCCACTTTTCTTTATCATAAATCTTTTACTTTTGTTAATGATAATACTTTGCAATGATCATAAACATACCTCGTAAAGTCACACAACAATAATTATTATTATGGACATAAGAACAACTTATAATAATGCAATATAATAACAATTGAAACCCTAAAGTCAAACTTGGGTCAAACCTTGTTAGGACCGTTTTCGTACGAAGTACTAACTGATCCAATGTGAAACCAGATCAAATAGCGTGGAATTCTATTTGATTGGCGATCCAATCAGTGAGAACGACAACCTGATCAATCTAACGAATAAACAAACGTTAAGAACGAGTTGGAATCGATCAGGAACGAACTTTGAAGTTGGATGGATGAACTAGAACGCTTTGGACGGCTAGGGTATGATAATATTTGAATAATTGTGTATTTCCATGAATTATGTGGTATTTATTGGTTTTCAGTATCCATTCGTACGACTGAGCCATTAGCATGGTTCAGTCATACGACTGACTCATGCATTTGATCCATACGCATGACTGAAGGTTCAGTCGTGCGACTAAGTCAATCTTATGTCTCAATCATATGATTGATCCAGTCACCTGGTTCAGTCGTGCGACTGGTCCATAAGTATCATCCATTCGTGCGTCTAGTCCATAAGTATGGTCCATTAGCATGGATAACCACCTGACTAAGTTGAACGTATTTCTGAATCGTTATTGTCTCAGAACTATGTACAACAACCTTAAACCTATATATAATGTTCATTCATATGTGTAATACTAAATACAATAAGAATATGATATAATTCAAGACATAAACATCAAACACATATCACATATCATTAAGCACTTGCATTACATATGTGTAAGAAATGAAAGACATTTATATTTAAGTACATAAACTAGGGACATCATGTATCAACAAACTCCCCCTTGGACCTAGTTTATCCTATTGTGTCACACCCCGAAAATCGCAGCGGAAGATTCGCGTGACGTGGTGGTAACGGAAGTTGGAGTTGACCCAACTATTATAGTCAAACGTTCTTAAGTTAACGTTTGTCGTGAAAGTCATACATTATTATCATAAAAGTATTTTATTAAACAACGTCTAAACCTTTCGGTACATAGTTCCGTTTTTATTACATGAACCCAACTTTATTTAAAGACGTTTTGAAACGTTTGACCCTCCAAAGACAAAGTTCCAGAATATCCATAAAGAGCTCACCTATAACCCTGAAAAGCATGAAGGGTAAAAAGTCAACATAAAGTTGGTGAGCTTTCGGGGTTTTTGTAGTTTCGCAAATAATCATTTGAAAATAATATGATGAAACAAGGCATAATATATTCCTCATAGACTAGCTAGGTACTATGATAATTTAGGTCATAAGCCCATAATCAAACCAAGAAACACGTCGTTGCCCCACAACTATCCAGACATATAAACTCCCTCGCCACAAATCTGACCAGTGCGACTGGTCGCGAGAGCGGGCCATTCTAACCCGATAGATCTACCAATATATTCTGCGGCCTCACCCCTGAGGTTAATGATTATAGGGGGATTTAGGGCTCAATAGTAAATACATCCATACTATGACCCGAACTTATACCTTCACATAATATATTATCCTGTTTAACCCATCATATATTTAAAGAAATATTATTTCATGCTTTTCACCCAAAAACAGTTGAAATAATATTAAAAATGGGGCCGAAGAACTCACCTTGAGTGCGGTTAATGAAATGAACCAATGTGCTTTAGGCTTTTTGATAACGAAACCCTAATCATTAGCATCATGGTCAATACATTATGATTTATGCTTACGAATGCATTTCACCCATTTTATTTGGTTGTTTTTAATATAGCACGTTTTTAGAAATGTATATTTTTTTGTAAATCTTTAATAAAACTATTATTTTTCCTTATTAGGGTTACCTATTTTCTTACTATTATCTATACCTTGCTCATATACTAAATGTCTTGTGTTATAAAACTTATAATTTTTTTTTCCAAACATTTATATATATTATAATTCCTATTAGTCGTGAGTCAAGTTTGTTAGTCATAGTGTTCTTTTGGTCTTTTGTTTGATCTTAACCACAATTCCTAGTCTCAAAGTTTATTAGTAGGCTTTTATCTAATGAAAACCTTCAATTATGTCCAAATATTTCTACCTTATCTTAGTCATTTTTCTATATTATTTTCTTATCATCATTGTCACCCAAAATCTTCAACCTAGTTATCATCCTATGTCATTATACTAACAACAATACTTCATTCATAATATTTCTTAATGTTTCTAACAAGGTCATAACCCATCATTCTTCCAAACTATGTGTTCATGCATACATGCACTACATGTACATCCATACATGCATTCTCACCATCTAGATTAACTAACTAATATACTTTCATCCAACATTTACCTATTCTAACAAATTTTCAGCTTTATATATTGCCATTTAAAAGACCATTTTTACAACATTATCAACTAAACAACTATTTTTACAACCACTTTAAATGAGTGGATCAAGATTCATCAAGATCTTCATCTTGATTGTTCATGCATGAACAAATATAAGCAATCAAATAAAAGAAATACCTTTGAACACAACCGAGTGATTCAAAGACTATAGTGATTGCACTTTATCTTCTACTTCCGATTACAACTTCGGGTTTTTATTTGAAAGTCTAACTAGATTCTTTTAGAGAAAGTGCAAGTGGTGATGATGTTGGTGGCGGGTGGCGATGTTGGTGGCAGTGTGGTTGACGGGTGGTGGTCGCGGGGTGGTGAATGGCGTCGGGTGTGGGGGTGGTGGATGGTGTCGGGTGTTGGTGGTGATTGTTACGGGTGGTGGTGGTGATCGATGGTGAAGATGATGAAGGTGTTGGTTGTGGTCGACGGTGGTGCGGGTGATGGCGACGGTGGTTGTTGGTGTTGAAGGTGATGGCGACGGTGGGTGATGGTTTTGAAGGTGGCGATCGTGGTTGGGGGTGGAGGTGGTGGCTGGCTGCTGCAGTGGTGTGCCGGTGATGGGCCGGCGGCGGTGGGGTGCCCGGCGACAGCAGGTGGCCGGCGGCGGCAGGTGATCAATGGGGGAGGGTGGCCGATGGGTATGGTGATGGTGTGTGTGTGTGTGGAAGATGGAGAGAGTGAGGAGGTGAAGAGGTTGAGTGTGTAGATGAATTTTAAATACCTAGGGTGAGGGGATGAGTTGTCTTGCATGCAAGACAAGGTAATCATCTTTAGATTTGGTTATGATTATTATTATTATTAATATTATTATTATGATTATTATTATTATTATTATTATTATTATTATTATTATTATTATTATTATTATTATTATTATTATTATTATTATTATTATTAGTGACCATTTCGACTCAATCGGTTTTTATCCGCCAATGGGTTATAGTTAACATTGGTCAAATACTGATCATTGGCTTTCATGGGTGCAATGCACTGTGTGACGATTCCAAATTCAGCAAGACATTTTTATATTAAGAAACATTGCTTAATTCTTAAAGAGTCAAACGAGTCAACTACGATTTTTTTAGTTATTTAATTTTTATAGAATTGAGTTGGCATTGACCTGATTTTGTCGGTTGTTAAAGTCTCCCCCTGTTCAGGAAATTTCGTCCCGAAATTTATGTTGTAGGGTCTCTATCCGACTGATTCTTAAAGAGGTGGGGATATTTCTGTCGCATCTGATCTTCGCTTTCCCAGGTAAATTCAGGTCCTCTCTTCGAATTCCATCTTATCTTGACCAGCTTAACTTGTCTTCGTCTGAGTTTCTGGACCTTCCGATCCATAGCCTCAACTGGTTCTTCGATGAAATGAAGCTTATCGTCAATAAAAACTTCTTCTGGTGGAATGATGAGTGATTCGTCTGTCATACACTTCTTAAGGTTGGATACGTGGAATACGTTGTGCACACTCCCAAGTTCACTTGGTAGGTTAAGACGGTATGCTACTGGTCCAATACGTTCGGTTATCTCGAATGGTCCGATGTATCGGGGATTGAGCTTCCCTCGTTTACCAAATCGTATCACGCCTTTCCATGGCGACACCTTTAGAAACACTCTGTCACCAGTTTGGAATTCTAACGGTTTTCTCCGATTATCCGCATAGCTCTTTTGCCTGCTTCTTGCTGCTTCTAACCTCTTCTTGATTTGCCCGATCTTGTCGGTCGTTTCTTGGATAATTTCAGGTCCGGTTAATTGTCTTTCACCAATTTCTGCCCAACAGAGGGGAGAACGACATTTTCTCCCGTATAAAGCCTCAAATGGAGCCGCTTTGATACTGGTGTGGTAGCTATTGTTATATGAAAACTCAACCAATGGCAAGTGGGTGTCCCAATTCCCACCAAAGTCCATTACACATGCTCTCAACAAATCTTCCAATGTCTGGATGGTCCTCTCGCTTTGACCGTCCGTTTGGGGGTGGTATGCAGTACTCATGTCTAAGCGAGTGCCCATGGCCTCGTGCAAGGTTTGCCAAAATCTCGAGGTAAATCGACTATCTCTGTCAGAAATAATTGATATGGGTACTCCGTGGCGAGATACCACCTCTTTGATATATAGATTGGCCAATCTTTGCATGCCATACGTCTCTTTGATAGGCAAGAAGTGTGCCGATTTTGTTAAACGGTCAATTATTACCCAAATTGCATCGTGACCGTTTAATGTTTTGGGTAATTTCGTCACAAAATCCATGGCGATACACTCCCATTTCCATACTGGAATTGCAGGCTGTTGTAAGAGTCCAGATGGCTTTTGATGTTCTGCCTTTACTTTGGAGCATGTCATACATTTGCTTACGTATGCAGCTATATCACCTTTCATATTGGGCCACCAATACAATTCTTTTACATCATGGTACATCTTGTCTGATCCGGGGTGGATTGAGTATCTTGATTTATGCGCTTCGTCCAGAATTAGTTGGCGCAAATCCCCGTACTTTGGAATCCATACTCTTTTTGCAAACCGCATCAGATTATCGGAGTTAGGTGTTAATTCTCTGATCAATCCTTTCAGATTCTCATTCACCAGATTACCGCCTTTCATTGCTTCCACCTGTGCATCACGTATCCGACTTAAGAGATCAGAGTATATGGTTAACTCTAAAGCTCTTACGCGCAAGGGCTTTTCTCTTTCTTTCCTGCTGAGAGCGTCTGCAACCACGTTGGCCTTGCCTGGGTGATATCTAATGTCACAGTCATAATCACTCAATAACTCGACCCATCGTCGCTGCCTCATGTTCAGCTCTTTCTGGTCGAAAATATGTTGTAAGCTTTTATGATCTGTGTATACTACGCACTTTGTTCCGTAGAGATAGTGTCTCCAGATTTTCAGCGCGAAGATCACTGCCCCTAATTCAAGGTCATGGGTTGTGTAATTCTTTTCATGCGTTTTTAGTTGCCTTGATGCGTAAGCGATGACTTTGTCTCTTTGCATCAACACGCATCCCAGGCCTAAACGCGAAGCATCGCAGTACACGACAAATCCGTCGGTTCCATCAGGGAGTGATAGAATAGGTGCACTACACAGTTTTTGCTTTAGTACTTGAAAAGCTTCTTCCTGGTCAGCGCTCCACTCGTATCTTTGATCTTTACGAGTCAGTAGGGTTAGTGGTTGTGCTACCTTTGAAAAATTCTCGATAAATCTACGATAGTAGCCAGCTAACCCTAGGAATTGTCGTACTTCTGTTGGTGACTTGGGTGCTTCCCAGTTCTTTATTGCTTCAACCTTTGTAGGGTCCACCTGAATACCTTCCTTATTTATAACATGCCCAAGAAAGTGAACTTCCCGTAGCCAGAATTCACACTTTGAAAATTTCGCGTACAGTTTTTCCTTCTTTAGCATTTCCAAAACAAGTTGTAAATGATGCTCATGATCTTTCTGGGACTTGGAGTAAACCAGGATGTCATCGATAAAAACTATTACGAACTTGTCTAAATACGGCTTACAGACTCTGTTCATGAGGTCCATGAACACTGCCGGAGCATTGGTTAAACCAAACGGCATCACCAGAAATTCATAGTGGCCGTATCGTGTTCTGAAAGCTGTTTTTGGAACGTCCTCTTCTGCTATCAGCAACTGATGGTAACCGGATCGTAGATCAATCTTGGAGTAGTAACTGGATCCTTGTAACTGGTCGAACAGATCATCTATTCTTGGTAATGGGTATCGATTCTTTATTGTGAGTTTATTCAATTCTCGATAATCGATACACATTCTAAACGATCCATCCTTCTTCTTGACAAATAATACCGGTGCTCCCCACGGAGAAAAACTTGGTCGAATGAATCCTTTATCTAACAATTCTTGCAGTTGTTTTGACAATTCCTGCATTTCAGAGGGTGCCAGTCGATATGGTGATCGAGCAATGGGGGCTGCTCCAGGCACCAACTCTATTCGAAATTCAACCTGTCGCTGCGGGGGTAACCCTGTTAAATCCTTAGGAAACACCTCCGGGTACTCCCTCACCACTGGAATATCTTCGATTCTTCGTTCTTCCTTGTTTACGCCAGTGGCCTTTACTAGGAAAGCCTGGTATCCTTTGTTTATATATTCATATGCCCTCATAGCATTAATGACCTTTGAGAAGGGCTTCCCTTTGTCGCCTTGTACTATCAGAATTTTACTGCTACTCATTGGTAATCGAATAAGTTTCTCGGAACAAACGACTTCAGCATGGTTTCGGGATAGCCAATCCATTCCTACCACTACATCAAAGCTTCCCAATGTGACAGGTAACAAATCGATGCTAAATGAGTGGTCGTTAAGTTGAATGGTACAGTTCTTGATCACATAATCAGATTCTATTTTCTTCCCATTGGCTAATTCGATTATATATTTTCTATCTAACTTGTAAGGCTTTCTTCCTAGTAAGGGTTCAAATTCTTTTGACACAAAACTTAAATCAGCACCAGTGTCAAACAAGATGGAGGCATAGTGGTTGTTGATAAGAAACGTACCGTTAACCACTGACGGTTCTTGTTGTGCTTCCTTGACATTCATCTCAAAAGCTCTCCCTCTGGCCCTGGACTGGTTCAACTTTGGGCAGTTCTTTTTGAAGTGTCCGATTCTACCACACTCATAGCAAGCTTGATCATTTCTGATTTTCCTTTCGTCGGGTTTTGCTCGGCAGTTTTGGCTCAGATGTCCAAATTTATGGCAATGAGTACAAATCTTACAATCACCCGTATGGAGATATCGCATTTGTTACATTTCCCCTGAGATTCCTTGTTTGCTCCTCTGTTGTTTGATGTTGCGACGTAAATTCGTTCGGATCTTTGGTCAAAGTTTTTCCTGTTGCTTGCTTGTCCCTTGGGGTTTTCAAACCACTTCCTTTTTCCATTAAATGGTCTTCTGTTTACTTTGATCGCCTTCCTCCCGATTTCCATCGCACTTTTTCCATGCTCGTCTTTCCTGATCAGGGTTCCATTTCGTATTGCATCATCAGTTAAGGAGTGTGCAATAGCGATTGCACTTTGGATGGTGGTAGGCTTGGAAGCTGTAACGTTGCTTCTTATTTGGGGTGTCAATCCCCATATGTATCTTTCGATTCGCACGTATTCTGGTGTAACCATGCGGGGAACCAATCTAGCAAGATCATTGAATCTCGATGTGTATGTCCGGATCTCGGCTCCTTCCATGGTAAGATTCCAGAATTCGGTTTCGATCTTCTGGAGCTCGTTGCGTGGGCAGTATTCTTTCAGTAACATTTCCTTTAGTTGTTCCCAAGTAAGTTCATAAGCATTTGCGTCTCCCAAAATCTGTCGTTGAGAATTCCACCAGGATAGTGCCGCGTCTTGAAACGAACAAGTTGCATACTTCACTTTTTGATTGTCCGCACAGTTACTTATAGCTATGACCGTTTCCATCCTTTCAATCCACCTAATAATGTCCAGCGGTCCTTCTGCGCCGGTAAAAACTCTTGGGTTGCATCCTTGGAATGTCTTATATGAACACCCCGCTATCTGACCATTCGTCAAATTTTCAGGATGTCCATCCGATCTAGAACCATTATTAGCACCAACACCAGATCCTGTGTTTGATCCATTTCCCGTTCCATTACTAAGACCATTGCCCGTATTCTCTTGCCTCCTCCCTTGACTAGCCACTAGGTTTGCATCGTGTTGTTCTAAAGCTGACTTAACATGCTGAGCTATTAGTTGTGCTAATTCTTCCGCGGTAGTTG
Organism: Flaveria linearis; assembly: GCA_024085815.1. Classification (NCBI taxonomy): domain Eukaryota; kingdom Viridiplantae; phylum Streptophyta; class Magnoliopsida; order Asterales; family Asteraceae; genus Flaveria; species Flaveria linearis. The sequence continues at coordinate 59,578,409 of CM044003.1, read as the reverse complement.
GTAAATTGACGTTTCCGCTTGAGGGTGTACCTCGGGTTACGGGTGGCATGGTTCAATTCTGTTTTGAAGATAGGGAAGAAGGTGTTTAGTTTACGGATGTTTGCTGTTATAATGACTTACCTTATATAAAAATATTCGTATAATAATCAAGTATTAATCACAACCAACATAAATCATAAGGATAAAACTTTTTAATTCCCATAGGCGTCTAATCACAAATACATCAATATCAAAACACCAAACAGTTAGTTATCCAAAAGATCACAAGTTAAAGTCTACATGCATCCTCGAGTCATAACTCGGTCAAAAGAAAGAGTCTAAGCTCTCCGGCTTACATCAATAGCTAACCTAATACCAACCTCCAGCACCAACATGCGTAAGGCATGAAATCATCATCAGACATAATGTAGCCATAGCCAATGCGGTCTCTGTCTGCTCTCCCATCACCATCGCGTACTGTTGTGCCGTCACTACTGCTGATTCGGCCACATCTGCTCTCTGTTCCGCCTGGGTCAGTCGATCCCTAGTCTCTGCGAGACTACTCTCCAAGTCTGCTATGCGGAAGTGCATCTGGCTCAGTGCGCTTTCATCCAGTAGCCTCTCCTCTTCAATTGTCATCAATCTCTCATCCAAAGCTTGGCTCACCTCATCCCGGATACTCATCTTCTTTCTGACAGTTAGCAATTCCTTCTCGAGTCGGGCACATTGTGCTACCAGAGTGATCATCATATGCTCGACAGGCTCGTTCTCCATAGTGGTCCTACGTGATGCGGAAGTCGACTCTCCCACCTCAAAGGTGGAGGGAATCCCATCTCTCGATGCCCATCCTCTCATAGTTTCCCTGATCCGTCCCCACTGTTCATCTAGCAGTCTGGCCCGTTTGGGCATAGATGTACTCTTCATACCAGCACCATCGTTCGCCTTTCTCGTCTCCCTACGTTTCTTTCGTTCATACACCAACCTAATCCTTGGTGGTGCATCATCATCCATCGTCTTTCTCTTCTCTCTGCGCTCCCTCCGCTCGTACACCATCCTGATCTTTGGCGGGTACTGTGCGAGAGGAATAGGGGCTGCTGGGGTCACCTCTGTGGGGGTCTCACCTTCCGGAGCCATGCCTTTTGGCTTCTCGGTAATGGGCTCAAGGGTGACCACAGGTGGTGTGGGGTCCTCATCGTCAGACACAGATATCCAACCGTTTCCCGAATCTTCCATTCCCGGGTACAAGGCGGCTGCAAAGTAAGGCTGGGTCGGGTGATACCATGGTGTAGGGGAGATGGGTTCTGATGGGTCCTGCATGCTACTGCTACGGTTAGGTGTCCTCTCTCGGTTAACACGATCAGACATCTACAATAAAAGAGAGTGTGTATGCATACTTAAAATTTTGCAATATTCTAGATAATATTTTGCTCAAATATAATATATCATTTATGCTTGCATGGTACTCTAATCTAAGTAAGACTTATAACATGGAAATGTCTTTGGAGTCGAAAGTCCTTTTCAAAAGTTATAGTCTAGATTTAAAATTTCTAGTTCACTATAACCGTTGGCTCTGATACCAACTTCTGTCACACCCCGAAAATCGCAGCGGAAGATTCGCGTGACGTGGTGGTAACGGAAGTTGGAGTTGACCCAACTATTATAGTCAAACGTTCTTAAGTTAACGTTTGTCGTGAAAGTCATACATTATTATCATAAAAGTATTTTATTAAACAACGTCTAAACCTTTCGGTACATAGTTCCGTTTTTATTACATGAACCCAACTTTATTTAAAGACGTTTTGAAACGTTTGACCCTCCAAAGACAAAGTTCCAGAATATCCATAAAGAGCTCACCTATAACCCTGAAAAGCATGAAGGGTAAAAAGTCAACATAAAGTTGGTGAGCTTTCGGGGTTTTTGTAGTTTCGCAAATAATCATTTGAAAATAATATGATGAAACAAGGCATAATATATTCCTCATAGACTAGCTAGGTACTATGATAATTTAGGTCATAAGCCCATAATCAAACCAAGAAACACGTCGTTGCCCCACAACTATCCAGACATATAAACTCCCTCGCCACAAATCTGACCAGTGCGACTGGTCGCGAGAGCGGGCCATTCTAACCCGATAGATCTACCAATATATTCTGCGGCCTCACCCCTGAGGTTAATGATTATAGGGGGATTTAGGGCTCAATAGTAAATACATCCATACTATGACCCGAACTTATACCTTCACATAATATATTATCCTGTTTAACCCATCATATATTTAAAGAAATATTATTTCATGCTTTTCACCCAAAAACAGTTGAAATAATATTAAAAATGGGGCCGAAGAACTCACCTTGAGTGCGGTTAATGAAATGAACCAATGTGCTTTAGGCTTTTTGATAACGAAACCCTAATCATTAGCATCATGGTCAATACATTATGATTTATGCTTACGAATGCATTTCACCCATTTTATTTGGTTGTTTTTAATATAGCACGTTTTTAGAAATGTATATTTTTTTGTAAATCTTTAATAAAACTATTATTTTTCCTTATTAGGGTTACCTATTTTCTTACTATTATCTATACCTTGCTCATATACTAAATGTCTTGTGTTATAAAACTTATAATTTTTTTTTTCCAAACATTTATATATATTATAATTCCTATTAGTCGTGAGTCAAGTTTGTTAGTCATAGTGTTCTTTTGGTCTTTTGTTTGATCTTAACCACAATTCCTAGTCTCAAAGTTTATTAGTAGGCTTTTATCTAATGAAAACCTTCAATTATGTCCAAATATTTCTACCTTATCTTAGTCATTTTTCTATATTATTTTCTTATCATCATTGTCACCCAAAATCTTCAACCTAGTTATCATCCTATGTCATTATACTAACAACAATACTTCATTCATAATATTTCTTAATGTTTCTAACAAGGTCATAACCCATCATTCTTCCAAACTATGTGTTCATGCATACATGCACTACATGTACATCCATACATGCATTCTCACCATCTAGATTAACTAACTAATATACTTTCATCCAACATTTACCTATTCTAACAAATTTTCAGCTTTATATATTGCCATTTAAAAGACCATTTTTACAACATTATCAACTAAACAACTATTTTACAACCACTTTAAATGAGTGGATCAAGATTCATCAAGATCTTCATCTTGATTGTTCATGCATGAACAAATATAAGCAATCAAATAAAAGAAATACCTTTGAACACAACCGAGTGATTCAAAGACTATAGTGATTGCACTTTATCTTCTACTTCCGATTACAACTTCGGGTTTTTATTTGAAAGTCTAACTAGATTCTTTTAGAGAAAGTGCAAGTGGTGATGATGTTGGTGGCGGGTGGCGATGTTGGTGGCAGTGTGGTTGACGGGTGGTGGTCGCGGGGTGGTGAATGGCGTCGGGTGTGGGGGTGGTGGATGGTGTCGGGTGTTGGTGGTGATTGTTACGGGTGGTGGTGGTGATCGATGGTGAAGATGATGAAGGTGTTGGTTGTGGTCGACGGTGGTGCGGGTGATGGCGACGGTGGTTGTTGGTGTTGAAGGTGATGGCGACGGTGGGTGATGGTTTTGAAGGTGGCGATCGTGGTTGGGGGTGGAGGTGGTGGCTGGCTGCTGCAGTGGTGTGCCGGTGATGGGCCGGCGGCGGTGGGGTGCCCGGCGACAGCAGGTGGCCGGCGGCGGCAGGTGATCAATGGGGGAGGGTGGCCGATGGGTATGGTGATGGTGTGTGTGTGTGTGTGGAAGATGGAGAGAGTGAGGAGGTGAAGAGGTTGAGTGTGTAGATGAATTTTAAATACCTAGGGTGAGGGGATGAGTTGTCTTGCATGCAAGACAAGGTAATCATCTTTAGATTTGGTTATGATTATTATTATTATTAATATTATTATTATTATGATTATTATTATTATTATTATTATTATTATTATTATTATTATTATTATTATTATTATTATTATTATTATTATTATTATTATTAGTGACCATTTCGACTCAATCGGTTTTTATCCGCCAATGGGTTATAGTTAACATTGGTCAAATACTGATCATTGGCTTTCATGGGTGCAATGCACTGTGTGACGATTCCAAATTCAGCAAGACATTTTTATATTAAGAAACATTGCTTAATTCTTAAAGAGTCAAACGAGTCAACTACGATTTTTTAGTTATTTAATTTTTATAGAATTGAGTTGGCATTGACCTGATTTTGTCGGTTGTTAAATATTGTCTAACACTCTTCACATGTTCTTGAAATTTCTTGTACTTCTCCTCTTTAGTGACTCCAGCATGTATCTCAAAAGCAAACAGAGTCGTACGATGTGTTAGAACTGGAGAGCTTGTATAATGTCTTGCGTGTCATAGAACAGTGGCCACTTGTATAATGTATAAACATCATTTACTGACAAGTTAGTAAGCGACATTGGGTCGAATACCCTGATAGTCTCTTTCTTTCCGTCTCTGTTCAAAACTATAATAGCTTCCCCCGTCCTCCAATCATAATACCACCACTTGAAGTGAGGTGTGAAATCCTATGGCATCTCCCTCAATGGAATCTTTGACATAGTCTTTGGAGGTCTCCACTTCAACACCACCTTCCTTCTTCCCGAGATCGAGTCAACCTCAGTCTTATGAAGAAACCTCCTTGGTTGTTGAGGTTTAAAGTTGACCCATCTAGTGTGGTATTCCTTCTTTAATGCCGTCTCAAACCATCCCGACATTTTCCTTGGATTGGCATATAGCAGATCTAGGCATGCTAGTCTGTTTAACTCAAATCCCGGAAGAGTCTTCAGATCATGTGGATATCTGAAGTACTTAATCCATTTCTCCCTTTCATGGCATATATGTCTAAATCCTCAAAGCAAGCCCAACTGATAATCTTGCCCGACACATTCTGATGTCTCTTAACGTTGTACAATTTGGTGTAGGCATTTTGCTTTGGAGGTTCGCGCTGAGCTTTCATCTCTTCTAAACATGCAGCCCATTCAGCTTTCTTTAGTTCTACGTCAACATTTGCAGCTTGAGCTTTACCTTCAGCCTCTTTTTCTTAGTCGCTTTCTCATCTATCTTGTCAAATGTATCACTAACAAATGTCTCACCCAAGTCAGGGATAACATTGCCATCAAAGTCAGTGTACTAAGGATAATGATCTGACGTGAAATCCTTTATTTCTATCTCATCCACTCCTTGTAAATCCTCATCACTCACAACATCGACTTCAGGAGCATCTTTGACTATCTCGTCTGGGTTGAGTCTGAACATCTTTGCGAGCTGTTCATCAGATAGATCATGGATAATCTCTCCTTGTTCTGGAGTGTAACTCACAGACCATCTCACAATCCATTCCAAATAAAGAATCATAGTAAGTTGAGTCTTGATTTGCTGAAGGGGAGTGACATCGTACTCATCGGCCTGTTGAGTTTCATCTGTTTGATTGAACAATCAACAAATCACACATTAATGATTAATCAAGACATTAAACATAAATTATCATTAATTACATTACTGTAATACAAAGTTATAAATTATCATTAATTACATTACTGTAATACAAAGTTCAATTACAAAAAGTTTGAAAATACATAAACCATCTTAATCATTACTTTTCTCTTGAGCTTGAGGCTCGTCAGCTTGAGGAGCCGAGGACGAGGTTCCTTGATCTTGATTCTTCTTAGTGCGCCTCTCCCTTGTTGATTGAGTTGGGGCTGATGCGTTAGCATCACCTTCAGGTTCATCCTCCTCATCATCGCCCTTCCTTTTCTCCTCTTCACTTTCTCCAGCTTCCTCCTCATCACCATCATCCTCTGATTCATCATCACTTGAATCGTCATCATCATCACCATCATCATCTCCATCTCCCTTAATCTTCAGAGGCTCACCCTTCTTTCCCTTCAGCCTTAACATGATTTTCTTGTTCTTCTTTTCCAACCCCTCAATCCTCTTGGCGGATGCCAGCACTAGCTTATTTTGAGCCTGCAGGGCCATGTGAACTCAAACTAAAGCTCTCTCATGAGCTTCGTTCTTCTCAGTGAGCTGGCCAATTTGCTTGCCCTGTGTTGCATTGACCTCCTTCAGCTAGTTCATCTGATTTTCACTTAGATCATTTGTCGCCAACAGCTTGAGCACTAGCCTGTAAAGGCTTGCCAGCTGTTCCTCTAACCCAACAGTAGGTAGAGTAGTGCCCTGTGGAGGTGGGAATTGGGTGGACGTTTCGGCTTGGGGAATGGTTGGGGTAGTTGCGGAGGTGGTGTAAATTGGTGTAGGAATGGGAATAGATTGTGGAGGGGGTGGTTTTGGGTATTGAGGGTGAGAAAGATGTGGGTGTATGTGTGGTGGTGGGTATATCGGTGGAAGTGGCTGTGGTGGTGGTGGTAGCAGTGGTAGTGGCAGTAGTGGTGGTGGAGGAGCTCATCGGAATGATCCTTTGTCTTTTCCCCTTCTTGCCATAAGATTGGGCCATTCTTTTCTTTCTAGACCCCTTTGCAGTTGGGGCTCCCTTTGGACTAATGGGCTGGTCTGGTGTGTAAGGTGGATTACTCTCTTTCATATCGACACCCTTTGACCCAGCCTTGCGGATGCCAACCACCTTGTTACCTTTCTCGGTGGCAACCCACTTGCTCCCAACCTGCGTCACTAGGGGCTCCTCCTCTGATACATCATCTTCTTCATCTATCAAGAAGTCCTGGTGGATAGCAGCTTGCTTAGATCCACCAGGAGCTGAAGAACCACTCTCCTGAGGTGGTGGAGGAATAGTAGATGTCTCAGTGGCTCTTGATTGATTTGAGCCCACATCTCCACCACCTTGACCATGATCCTGGTCATCATCATCATCATCTTCATCATCATCTGGAATCATGACAAGCTCTACATTGGAGTCGCTATCATCGTGGCGCCACTTCTTTCTGGCTGGTGCTACAAAGTCGATGTGGGCTAGATGACCGAATAGCCTTCTTACTGGGGGCTTAACCTGCTTTCCCCTGTACACCTTCATCCTGCCTATAGTGGTGTCATCCATAACCTCCAATGACACCTCATCATCCTTAAGCTTGGGCAGGTGAGGCAGCTTCTCGTTGATGATCAGCTGTGGAAACCAGGGATACATGTAGAATCCTTCCTTCCCCTTAGCCTCGATGTTCTCTCTCATGTAATTGAAGAACATCGTAGAGAAACCGAACGGGTGGTTGAGCACCAACGCAACAAACGCGCTCTGAATTTGGTCGCTCATCTCGTCAAAACCACCGCGTCGGGAGGCTATGCACTTTAGGATCACATGTGCCAAATATTTGAATGGCGGGCACATGTTGCTCTTGTTAAGCACGTCGGCATTGATGTCTCCAATGCACTTAGTCCGTAGAAAACATCCCCTCACAGTCATGGGATGTAGCTTGGTGGGATAGTCCGAGTCATCTCCTAAATCCAAAACTCTCCTCAAGTCATCCTCCCCGATGTCTATATCCTCTCTAAAGATAGAGCTCCGAATCCGAAATGGCTCCACTGATCGGTCTACAACAGCATTCTCCCAGAATGCCTGCTGTAGTGAGCGGTAAGGTGTGTAGGGAGTAGGTATAGCATGGTGTATCCTGGATCGGTGTAAAAACTCTATAATCCCAATGAAATTTGAGGCATTCCGAGAAGTAGTGTTGAGATAAGCACAGATGTTGTGCTAGTACTCATCATCCATCTATCAGCCATTTCACTGCAACACAATCACCAAACATGTTAGACCCGTTCACAAGAAAGAATATTTAAGTTTGAACAGATCATATCAAACTGGTTCAATCGTACGATTGAACCATACGACTGAACTCAGTCGTACAACTAAGCCTACGACTGAGTTTAGTCGTGTGCCATGACATGCGGTTGAGTCAGTCGTGCGACTGAGTCACCAATTAATTCAATCGTGCGATTGAATCATGCGTCTGGCTCAATCGTGCGACTAAAATTCATCAGTATGTCCTTTTGTATACGCACTGTGCGAGTCCAAGATTTTGAATCTTTGTCAAAACAGTCATTTTCATATCAAGATTGGATTCATTAGACGCGCATAGACTCGTTGTTACACTTATTATCGACTAAGTTCACATTTAAGTCCACTTAGAGGTCCAATTTTAATGTTATTTGAGTCGGTTCAGGTCTTAAATCATTCAGACACGTTTGTTTGATATTACGTTCTGATGTATCATGATTTCGTTCTCACTTTACCTTTAGATGAAAGTATATCCGTCACGAAATCAATGGAGATCACATGAAAATTTTTTAAAAGGGTGTCCTTGGTTAGTCCGGAGTTTGGGAGTATTTGAAATCAAGTGTAGGGCTATGACCGATTGAGCCCCCTTTTTTACTGATTTGAGTTTCAGTCGTGCGACTGAACCCATACGCATGATTCATTCGTGCGACTGAGGTTCAGTCGTACGACTGGCATATACTCATTCAGCCAATCGTACGATTGGTTCATACTGAGTTTACCAATCGTGCGACTCGGCCATCCTCATGGTATAGTCGTGCGATTGATCCATACTTGTGATCCAGTCGTGTGATTGACCCATACTCATGGTCCAATCGTGTGACTGGCCCATACTTATGGTCCAATCGTGTGATTGGCTCATACTTATGGTCCAATCGTGTGATTGGCTCATACTTATGAGTTTGACTTCATTTGTCCCACTGTTTCCCATACTTATCTTTGATATATGACATTGTGACCATTGATCATCTCAGACATGATCCTTATAAGTGGAGACCATTTGATCACCTCAGACGTGATCCTTTTAAATGAAAATTGTTTGATCACCTCAGTCGTAATCCTTTTAAATGAAAACCGTTTGATCACCTCAGACGTGATCCTTTTAAATGAAAACGTTTGATCATATCAGACGTGATCCTTTTACCTTTCAGAAACAAGCTTTTCACAGTTAATGTTCGGTTCATTTTGTGACATTCACAGAGTTCAGTCTTGTTACATAGTCCGACTTCGACTCAATACAAACATAACTAAAACAGGAAAAACTTAAAACAAACTGAATTAAGACATATTTTTATGTTTTTCATTTGAGAAGGGTTGAAAACATTTTAACTTCAATTAAATGATTTCTCCCCCTGAGCAGAACAGCTTCAAATATTTTCATCATTTCTAGAAAGATTCATATGGAATCAGACAGGCATAGAACATAATCATCTGGGACCTTTTATATTTGTGTCAATAACAATGAGCTTTATATATATATTACTCTTAGTCTCTTTCATCTAAGAGTCAAAGACATTAACATGAAATCATGCTAGAGTAGTTATGTAGCACACATTGATTTTGACTATCGGGAGATGCAGTCACGATGATTGTCAGTATATTTGTCCACATAAATCCGTACACAGATTTTTGACACACATTGGTGATTAATTAGGTGTATTAGGTCAATAAGCATTTTTGGATCCCATGCTTATATGGTAATCAACCTTCCTCAGGAGATTTTTAAGTGGTCTACGGGTTTTTAGTCAAGAAGAAACTATTCTAAGAGCTTTCAAAGAGATGCTAAGCCTCAGGTCAGTGCCATCGCATAGCATAGAGGTGCAAACAACAATGAATTCTTAGAATATATAGGTTATGCTTATCCTCAGGTTAGTGCTATCGTACAACAGAGAGGCACACAACCTATCTTCTTGTTAGAGCATCTTTATAATTTGTTTAACGTAGCAACGACATTTGTCATCAGCATGATTGCGTTTCACATTTTTCATGTGCTTTGCTCATAGTTTTGGTCGTTCGCACACATTTGTGGCTTTCTTTTTGCTCTTCACTCCTTATTGGAAGTTTATTGATTGTGTAAACCAAGGATAAGATGGGAACCCACAACCTGTTGAATGATTTAATTTGTGTGATTCACCAATGATGTCTACTAATTATTGTGTTGAATATACCGACACATCATATAATGGACATGCAACCCCTAGATCTACTTTCTTCATGTAACTGCAGTAACATACTAGCTTACTATCATTTTTCAATTTATTAAGCTTTGACTTCTCAGACTTATAATTTTATTTTGTCTTTCATTTTGGTGTCCCAAGAGATAAGATGCCTGTGTACTATCATTTTCCAATGTACTGAATCAATTTCTCAGATTTGATTTTATTGCTATTCAGCTGATCTCCCCCCGCCCCTTTTTAAGTAATTGAATACTAACGGCTGAAACTAAAGCTATTCTCCCCCTAAAATTCTGAAATAGAAAATCTTTTTGTGTTTTTGATATTTCTAAGATAGAAAATAAAAGAAAATAAAATAAATTTGACAGAAAAATTAAATTAAGAAACATACGGACGGACTATGAACTCGACTCCTCCGGAATCACATCCGCATTCTTCTTGACGCCATTGACCTCTAATAGATAGTAAAATCTCGGTTTATCAAAGGCTTTTGTATAGAGGTCGGCGCGCTGAAAATCCGTGTTAATTTTAATTACATCGATTAAATGCTTTTCAAAACAATCACGCATGAAGTGATATTAAATGCCGATGTGTTTGGTTTTAGGATGTTGTACCGGATTTTTAGTTACAGCTATGGCAGCAGAATTATCAACAAACATAGGGGTGCTAGTAAATTACAAACCATAGTCCCGCATTTGCTGTTGAATCCAGATGGTTTGAGAACAGTAACTTGCAGCAGCAACATATTCAGCTTCACATGTTGACAGAGCAACAGACGTCTGCTTCTTACATTGCCAGTGACTAAACGCCTTCCAAAAAATTAACACCCCGCAGATGTGGACTTGTAGTTCATCTTGCATCCACCATAGTCTGAGTCACTGTAAGCTGTAAGTTCAAAGTCATTATCATGGGGATACCACAACCCGAGTGTTGGAGTACCCTTCAGATAACGAAAGATCTGTTTCACCCTAATTAGATGATTTACTTTTGGCTTTGACTGATATCTGGAACAGAGACACGTGGCGTACATGATATCAGGACGAGAAGCTATGAGATACATTAGAGATCCAATCATCCCACGATACATGGTGGCATCAACCAAATCTCCATTTTCATCAGGTGTCACATCGTTGTTCGTGGCAAGAGGAGTACCCGCAATTGTTACATTTTCCATATCAAAATGCTTCAGAATGTCCCCTACGTATTTGGTCTGATGTAGAAAGATTCCATTGGGTGTCTGATCCACCTGTAATCCCAGAAAGAGCTTCATCTCTCCCATGGCACTCATTTCAAACTCAGCTTTCATCACCGATTCAGATTCTTTACATAATTCTTCGTTTTTGGAACCAAAGATTATGTCATCCACGTATATATGAACCAGTAGTAAATCACCATCCTTTTCTATGATGAATGACGTGCAGTCAAATACTCCCCTTCGAAAACCATGTTTCAACAGGTGAGTGGAGAGCTTCTCATACCAGGCTCGAGGGGCTTGATGTAGCCCACACAAAGCCTTGTCTAACTTATAAACTCTGTCTCAATGGATAAGGATCTTCAAAACCTTCTGGCTGACTGATGTATACTGTCTCATGGATTTCACCATGTAGAAATGCACTTTTCACATCCAATTGATACACCTTGATCTTCATGTAGGATGCATAGGCTAGGAAGATCTTAATTGCTTCCATCCTAGCCACAGGTACAAATACCTCATTGTAGTCCACGCCTTCAACTTGTCTCAACCCTTGAACTACTAATTGTGCCTTGTTTCTGATAATGACCCCCTGGTCATCTTTCTTGCAATAAAGAACCCATTTGTGCCAATCACCTTTGCACCCTTGGGTCTATCCACCAGTGTCCAAACACCGAGCTTCTTAAACTGTAGAAGTTCTTCTTGCATCGCATTTACCCATGCCTCATCTTTCAAGGCATCACTTACATACTTGGGCTCGACTTGAGAAATAAAATACTTATATGCCCCATCATGTATGTATCCCTTTTCCATTACTGTAGCATAGTCAGCTGTGTACAACTAATTTCTTGTCTGAACACCTGAGAGAAGATCCCATACGATGTTGTGTGGGGGATGATTTACGCTGATCCTAGTCACTGGAGTTGTAGGAATAGCCACTTCATTATCAAGGTTAGGAATCACTGGTTCATCTGTGGCTGGAGTACTGTCATCAGGACTGATAGATTCCTCATTGCTCATATTTTCATTTTTAATCTCCTCATCATCTGAGGAGTGGTCACTAACTTCTAGATCTTCCTCTGACGCCCCATAAGTACCATCACTTGGAGCAATAGTGCTCGAGTCTGGATTAGGAGTGTTCAAAACATCATATATCATTTGAGCAACCACCTCGTCATCGGAATAGGCAGGGGGAAGATTGAAATATTTGAAAAATCCATCATAAGCAAAGAAGAATGATGGACCTTTTCCAGCAAGGGGTGTGGTGTATCTTTGAACATCGACGTTGCACCATACTTCAACCTGACCAGTTGCGTTGTTATAAACCCGTTTGTCTGGTATATTGTATCCCAGAAAGATACCTTCCTCTGCCTTCTCACTAAATTTCCCATTCTGATCTTTCTTTAATAACATTTAAGGGGCTCCAAATGGTTCTAGATACTCCAGATTTGTAAGGCCCCCTTCCCGGGCACCTCACAGTTGGTCATTCACAGCATAAACATTCATATATTATAAATTTAAGCAGCGGAATTAATTTTAACAAAAACCCATTCATTCATTTTAAACACTGTTGCTAAGCAATACATTCTAGTTCATAAGTCACAAAATAATTAGTTGCATGAATTACAAAACAACAGTGTTATCAAAACATAAATGGGTGTCAGTCTTGCCCGCCAAGTAGCCATCCCCGTGTGCCACCCTTAGCAACCTGTTACCTGCCAACTGGAAAATACATAAAAGTCAGCGTTGCTGAGTGAGTTCTAGTTTTGTAATTAAAATACTTTACTTCTCATTCCAAAACGTTCGTTATGCATATGTGAGAACACATCGTACGTACACGTAGGTAATTTCATTATTATCTTCATCATTCGTTCTTTAACTTTCATTCGTCAAGCATGCAAATCTCTAAGGGTCACCTCTCTTCTCTGCCCTCATGGTTCCAACCCATGAACCGACAAAGCATATCATATCCGTCTGGTGCCCCTATGGCTCTCAGTCCATAGACCGACACCTGGTGCCCCTATGGCTCTCAGTCCATAGACCGAAACCTGGTTGCCCCTGTGGCTCTCTGTCCATAGACCGACAACCTCGTTGCCCCTATGGCTCTCTGTCCATAGACCGACAACGTCTCATTCGGGGTCACGTTAACCCCGGGAGTGATCGTCACCACTCCTGCTGTAACAAATATCCCGTGACAGGTCACAAAGACACTGCCTTGTTGTTCTTAAGGCAACTATGGCTCACTGTCCATAATCTAACATAAGGCTCGTAATAGGCCTAGTTACTAGAACCAAGCACCATTTCCAAGACTTCTTAACCGTCAATTCCATCTCGTGCCCCTTAGACCATGCAAGACTTTCGTTCATTCATTTACGTTCCGCTTCTCTTTATCATTAATCTTTCACTTTATTAATGATAATACTTCTTCGTAAGGTTCTAAACATTCTTCATCATGTCATTTCATACATAACAATATTTAAATAATAATATTGTTAACAATAATAAAATACTGATAATAGTATCAGTAATAATAAGGGTTAATCATTTATCATCATTACATGCATAAAACATCATTATTAATTAACCCTAGTTATTAATCATGCGAAACCCTACTGCACAAACTCCAAGAAAATTCTGTTAAAAATTCTAAGTGTTTGGGCGTATGAGCCCTGTTCAGTCGTATGAGCCCTGCTCAGTCGTATGAGCCCTGCTCAGTCGTTTCATTCCCCAGAGGAAATTTCTAATGGTCATACGACCACTGTTCAGTCGTTTCATTCCCCCTACTTAGAAGATTTCTACTGGTCATACGACCACTGTTCAGTCGTTTAACCCCCATACTTAGAAAATTTCTACTGGTCATACGACCAGTGTTCAGTCATATGACCCCATACTTAGAAAGTTTCCAATGGTCATACGACCACTGTTCAGTCATATGACCCCATACTTAGAAAATTTCTAATGGTCATACGACCACTGTTCAATCATATGACCCCATACTTAGAACATTTCTAATGGTCATACGACCACTGTTCAGTCATATGACCCCATACTTAGAACATTTCTAATGGTCATACGACCACTGTTCAGTCATATGACCCCATACTTAGAAAATTTCTAATGGTCATACGACCACTGTTCAGTCATATGACCATTATTTGGTCTTATTAGTCGTATTAGCAGCCTATTCATGTGTCTAAGTCATATTCCAGTCCCCAAACATCATAATACCTATTTCTAAGCATGTACATACGGATTCAGGCATAACTTAACACAAACATAGACATACGTTCACCCTAAAACATACTCTATAATCATACCCAGGTACATAACATACGGGTTTCGTACACAAATCCATAAAAACATACATACATGCATTTTCCAGCCCCAAATCATTTTAAAAACGAGTAAAAAGGGGGTCTAGAAACTCACATGTGCTGTTTTAAACCTTCAAACTCAAAAACTTGAATTTCTCAGATGTTCTCAACACCTACAACCCGCTGAAACACATAACCCGAACATGCAATAACACCTATGAGCATACAACCGAGGCTAGATCAACCAAAAATGATTTAAAATACTTAATCTTACCTCAAACTCGAATTCTTCTTCTTTCTCTCTCTAAAGCTCGTAGTCTCTGTTGTTTCTCTCCCTAAATTCTGAACAAGAAAGGGTGTGCAGAGGGTTATGGGCGACCATATCGCCTTTTACACCAACTTTTAAGATTTTTACCATATTTAACACTTTTGGTCCCTCAACCTTGGGATTTGACTTTCTTTTTTTTTTCCTTTTTCTTTCTCTTTATTCTTTTATTTCTTTTTTTAATAAGAATTACGGGTGTTACAAGTCCACCCCCCTTATATAGGTTTCGTCCCCGAAACCTGTTATTCCTCAAACAGATGTGGGTAATGTTGTCTCATCTCCTCTTCAGTATCCCACGTAGACTCGGATCCCTTCCTGTGCTTCCACTGTACACGCACAAGAGGAACCACTTTATTCCTCAACCTCTTTTCCTTATGATCAATGATTGCCACTGGTTGCTCCACGTAGTTGAGCCTCTCATCCACCTCAATATCCTCCAGTGGTACAACCATGTCTTTATCAGCTAAGCACTTTCTTAGATGAGATACATGGAATGTGGGATGAATTCCACTTAACTCATCTGGCAATTCAAGTCGATAGGCCACCTCTCCTACTCGTGCAACAATTCGGAAAGGTCCTATGTATCTCGGGCTTAGCTTACCTCGTTTCCTGAATCTAATGATTCCCTTCCAGGGCGAGACCTTCAACATGACTCGGTCACCAACCTTGAACTCTATCGGTCTTCGCCTCTTGTCAGCATACGACTTTTGCCTATCTTTCGCCGCCTTCATGAAGGCTTTGATCCTTTCCAATTTCTCAGTCGTTGCTTCAATCACCTCAACACCTCCCAGTTCTTTCTGCCCAATGTCTCCCCAACATACGGGCGTCCTACATCTCCTATCGTATAGCATCTCGTAGGGTGGCATGCCAATGCTGGCATGATAACTGTTATTATACGAGAATTCTGCTAACGGCAAGTGATCATCCCAACTTCCTCCAAAATCGATCACGCACGCCCGAAGCATGTCTTCGAGTGTTTGGATCGTCCTCTCAGACTGACCGTCTGTCTGTGGGTGATATGCTGTACTAATGTGTAGCCTCGTCCCCATTGCATCATGAAAACTTTTCCAAAACTTGGAGGTAAACCGGGTGTCGCGATCAGACACAATAGACACCGGTACACCATGACGAGCTACAATTTCCTTAATGAACAGATCCGCCAATCTTTCAGATGAGTACGTTTCACGGATCGGTAGGAAGTGGGCACTCTTTGTCAAGCGGTCAACTATCACCCATATGGCATCATACCCTTTCGGGGTACGTGGTAGCTTCATAATGAAGTCCATGGTGATGTGCTCCCACTTCCACTCGGGTATATCCAATGGCTGGATCTTCCCGTACGGTTTCTGGTGTTCTGCCTTTACTTGTAAGCAAGTTAGGCACTTACTCACGTACTCCACTACGTCACGTTTCATACCCGGCCACCAGAAATCCTTCTTCATATCGTGGTACATTTTGGTAGCACCGGGATGAATGGAGTATCGAGTCTTATGGGCCTCATCCAAAATCTTTCCACGTAGATCCCCGTATCGAGGAATCCACATTCGCCCAAATCGGGTCTTAACACCAAGAGTGTTCTCACCCAATTCCGTAACTAGACCTCTCATCCTTTCGGAGTTAAGACGTTCTTCTTTCAAAGCCTCGTCTTGAAATTCCTTAACCTGAGTCATCACATCAGAGGTCATAATTAATTGATAAGCCTTCACCCGGATCGGCTCAGGCCTTTCTTTTCGGCTGAGGGCGTCTGCCACCACGTTGGCTTTGCCCGGATGGTAATGGATTTCGCAATCGTAATCCTTTATTAGTTCCAACCATCGCCTCTGCCTCATGTTCAGATCTTTCTACTCGAAGAAGTACTTCAAGCTTTTGTGGTCGGTGAAGATTGTGCACTTCGTTCCGTATAGATAGTGCCGCCAAATCTTCAACGCGAAGACCACCGCAGCTAATTCCAGATCGTGTGTGGGATAGTTGACCTCGTGGGTATTCAGCTGTCGAGATGCATAGGCTATCACCCTTCCACGTTGCATCAATACGCAACCTAGCCCAGAATAAGATGCATCCGAATAGACCATTAAGTCTTCATTTCCCTCGGGCAATGTCAAGACAGGAGCTTGTGTTAGTCTCGTCTTCAACTCCTCAAAGGCCGTCTCCTGCTCTCGACCCGACACGAATTTTACGTCCTTGCGGGTCAATTTTGTCAATGGTGAGGCTATCTTGGAGAAGTCTTGAATGAATCTCCTGTAGTAGCCCGCCAATCCCAAGAAGCTACGAATCTCGGATGGCGTCTTTGGTGATTTCCATTGCATCACAGCTTCGACCTTTGCTGGGTCCACCATGATTCCCTCTGCATTTACCACGTGACCCAGAAATTGCACCTCGCGTAGCCAAAAAGCACATTTGGAGAACTTAGCATACAGCTTCTCCCTTCTCAAGGTCTCCAACACTTCCCGAATGTGACCGGCATGCTCTTCTTCGCTCCTCGAATAAATCAGGATATCGTCGATGAACACAATTACTGATTTATCTAACATTGGCCGACACACTCGGTTCATCAAATCCATAAAAGCAGCTGGGCATTGGTCAACCCAAAAGACATGACGAGAAACTCGTAGTGACCGTAGCGCGTCCGAAAAGCTGTTTTAGGAATGTCCTGCTCCTTTACCTTCAATTGATGGTAGCCAGATCAAAGATCTATTCTCGAGAACCAACTGGTACCCTGGAGCTGGTCGAACAAGTCATCGATTCTCGGTAACGGATACCGATTCTTTATTGTCAACTTGTTCAATTCACGGTAGTCGATACACATTCTCATGCTACCGTCCTTCTTTTTCACGAATAAGACCGGAGCACCCCAAGGAGAGATACTCGGTCTAATGAAGCCCTTATCAAGCAACTCTTGCAGTTGCTCCATCAACTCCTTCATTTCTGTCGGAGCCAATCGATACGGTGCTTTAGTAACAGGTTGGGCACCCGGTATCAAGTCGATCTGGAATTTGATTTCGCGGTCAGGTGGCAATCCCGATAAGTCTTCCGGGAATACATCTGGAAACTCACACACAACCGGAACGTCGGATAGTTGTGGTGTTGGCGTTTCCACATCCTTTACGTAACATAAGTAGGCGCTGCACCCACGCCTCATACACTTGCCTGCCACTGCCATCGAAATTACCTTCGGAATCATCGTTACCCGATCACCGTATATCGTTACCGGACTTCCGTCAGATGCTGTCAGCCTGATCATCTTCTTTCGACATACGATATTCGCTTCGTAGGTTGCCAACCAATCCATTCCTAACACCACATCAAATCCACCTAGGGGTATCACATGTAATCTAGCAGCAAACCTATGGCCTTCTAACTCTATGGCACGGTCCTCCATCACATCCGTAACTCTAGTGGACTTACCAATAGCAGTTTCTACATCAAAGGGCTCATCAATGCATTTACTACTAGCAGGCAACTTAACACAGAAGGTAGCAGAAATGAAACTCTTACTAGCACCAGAATCAAATAACACAGAAGCAAGAGTTTGATTTACTAGAAACGTACCTGACACAACATCGGGGTCCGTCCTAGCCTCCTCCCTAGTCATGGTGAAAGCTCTGGCACTTGCCTTCTGCCCTTTAGTCCCGGCCGTCTTCTTTGCCCCGGAACTCTCCACCCTCAGCTTTCTGCAGTCTTTGCTCATATGGCCCGCCTCACCGCAGGTAAAACACCTCAGCTCCTTACAATCCTTCAAGACGTGGCCCGGCTTTCCGCACTTGTAACACACTTTGAGCCTCATTCTGCACTCACCCGTATGCTCCTTCCCGCACTTGCCACACTTTTTAGGCCCCGAGCTTAATGACCCCACCTTACGGTCATCACTCTCATCCTTTTGTTGTTCGGGGTAAAGCCACCACGCCCGTACCGCTTCCCATTCTAGTTCCGGTCACCCCCACCGGCCTTCTTCACCTCTGCATCCGCTACCTCCCTCTCATCATAGAGCCTCCTAGCCAAATCCACTGCCGACCTAAAAGTGCTTGGTCGTGCAGCAATCAAATGCCTACGAATGTCGGCTGGCAGCCCCTGAATATACCGGTTATTCTTGCGAGATACCGGTGTCACCTGATCTGGCACTAGCCTCGCCATATCATTGAATTTAGTAGTGTACTGCTAGTGGGTCATGGTTCCCGCCTCGAGTTGCAGGAACTCCCTCTTAATCTTATCAAGTTCCCTGTGAGGACAGAATTCCTCAATTACCAGCTTCTTCAACTCGGACCACTTCATCTTCCCGATGGCCCTGCTGCCCTCAGCTTGGACGATATTGTCCCACCAACATAGTGCTGAGTCAGTAAAGGAGTGAGTGGAAAACTTCACCTTCTGATCTTCCCTGCACTCACTGATCTCGAGTACCGCTTCCATCTCCCTTACCCACCGATGTGCGGCAGCAGCGTTGCCATTTCCATCGAAAGTCGGGGGCCTGCACCTCTGGAATGCCCCGTAATTGCATCCCTTGGTCATCACCCCTACCACATCATCTTCCTCTTCATCAGACACTACAATCTCAGGATTCGGTCGTTCCTCTTCTCCCTTGCTTTCCATTCCAGTCGACCCTCTCCTGTCCTCCTTCTCCTTCCTCTCCTCGTTCCTCATAGCTCGAATAACGTCGGTCACTACAGATGGCATAACTGCCTGTAGGACCTGGTGTACCTCGTCAGCAATCGCCTCCCTAGCTGAGGCATTCAGACTAGCATTCTCAGTTTCTTCATTCCGGTCAGGAACCTCGGGGTTCATAGGAGTCGTCTTAGGAGCTTTAGCACTGCTCCTAGTCGTACGCGGACGACCTCTACCTCTAGCAGCTTTAGAAGGTTTCTTCCCAACCATTTTCCTATGCGCTATAAGATTTAAACACTAAAACAGTCATTCAAGGAACAGCTCAGTTTATGTCAAGTATAGTAAGTTCCTAATTACAGTGGCCAGTTGTGATTAGCCACTTACTTTACTCTTCACACCCCAAGCACTTCCTATCCTGACTACATCAGCATCTAAATCTACTAAGAACACATAAATCACATAGCACACGCACATATCACCGATTAACTTTTAAGAAAAACAATACCTGATGGCACATGGCTACTCGGGCTGACATCCCTTTTCTTGTCCCATTTTCAGTTTAAGTTAAGGTTTATTTTGAAAATTTTACCCATTTCACTTAAACTTTAGCTCTGATACCAACTTGTAAGGCCCCCTTCCCGGGCACCTCACAGTTGGTCATTCACAGCATAAGCATTCATATATTATAAATTTAAGCAGCGGAATTAATTTTAACAAAAACCCATTCATTCATTTTAAACACTGTTGCTAAGCAATACATTCTAGTTCATAAGTCACAAAATAATTAGTTGCATGAATTACAAAACAACAGTGTTATCAAAACATAAATGGGTGTCAGTCTTGCCCGCCAAGTAGCCATCCCCGTGTGCCACCCTCAGCAACCTGTTACCTGCCAACTGGAAAATACATAAAAGTCAGTGTTGCTGAGTGAGTTCTAGTTTTGTAATTAAAATACATTACTTCTCATTCCAAAACGTTCGTTATGCATATGTGATCACACATCGTACGTACACGTAGGTAATTTCATTATTATCTTCATCATTCGTTCTTTAACTTTCATTCGTCAAGCATGCAAATCTCTAAGGGTCACCTCTCTTCTCTGCCCTCATGGTTCCAACCCATGAGCCGACAAAGCATATCGTATCCGTCTGGTGCCCCTATGGCTCTCAGTCCATAGACCGACACCTGGTGCCCCTATGGCTCTCAGTCCATAGACCGACAACTGGTTGCCCCTATGGCTCTCTGTCCATAGACCGACAACCTCGTTGCCCCTATGGCTCTCTGTCCATAGACCGACAACGTCTAATCCGGGGTCACGTTAACCCCGGGAGTGATCGTCACCACTCCTGCTGTAACAAATATCCCGTGACAGGTCACAAAGACACTGCCCTGTTGTTCTTAAGGCAACTATGGCTCACTGTCCATAATCTACCATAAGGCTCGTAATAGGCCTAGTTACTAGAACCAAGCACCATTTCCAAGACTTCTTAACCGTCAATTCCATCTCGTGCCCCTTAGACCATGCAAGACTTTCGTTCATTCATTTACGTTCCGCTTCTCTTTATCATTAATCATTCACTTTATTAATGATAATACTTCTTCGTAAGGTTCTAAACATTCTTCATCATGTCATTTCATACATAACAACATTTAAATAATAATATTGTTAACAATAATAAAATACTGATAATAGTATCAGTAATAATAAGGGTTAATCATTTATCATCATTACATGCATAAAACATCATTATTAATTAACCCTAGTTATTAATCATGCGAAACCCTACTGCACAAACTCCAAGAAAATTCTGTTAAAAATTCTAAGTGTTTGGGCGTATGAGCCCTGTTCAGTCGTATGAGCCCTGCTCGGTCGTATGAGCCCTGCTCAGTCGTTTCATTCCCCAGAGGAAATTTCTAATGGTCATACGACCACTGTTCAGTCGTTTCATTCCCCCTACTTAGAAGATTTCTACTGGTCATACGACCACTGTTCAGTCGTTTAACCCCCATACTTAGAAAATTTCTACTGGTCATACGACCAGTGTTCAGTCATATGACCCCATACTTAGAAAGTTTCCAATGGTCATACGACCACTGTTCAGTCATATGACCCCATACTTAGAAAATTTCTAATGGTCATACGACCACTGTTCAATCATATGACCCCATACTTAGAACATTTCTAATGGTCATACGACCACTGTTCAGTCATATGACCCCATACTTAGAACATTTCTAATGGTCATACGACCACTGTTCAGTCATATGACCCCATACTTAGAAAATTTCTAATGGTCATACGACCACTGTTCAGTCATATGACCATTATTTGGTCTTATTAGTCGTATTAGCAGCCTATTCATGTGTCTAAGTCATATTCCAGTCCCCAAACATCATAATACCTATTTCTAAGCATGTACATACGGATTCAGGCATAACTTAACATAAACATAGACATACGTTCACCCTAAAACATACTCTATAATCATACCCAGGTACGTAACATACGGGTTTCGTACACAAATCCAAAAAAACATACATACATGCATTATCCAACCCCAAATCATTTTAAAAACGAGTAAAAAGGGGGTCTAGAAACTCACCTGTGCTGTTTTAAACCTTCAAACTCAAAAACTTGAATTTCTCAGATGTTCTCAACACCTACAACCCGCTGAAACACATAACCCGAACATGCAATAACACCTATGAGCATACAACCGAGGCTAGATCAACCAAAAATGATTTAAAATACTTAATCTTACCTCAAACTCGAATTCTTCTTCTTTCTCTCTCTAAAGCTCGTAGTCTCTGTTGCTTCTCTCACTAAAATTCGAACAAGAAAGGGTGTGCAGAGGGTTATGGGCGACCATATCTCCTTTTACACCAACTTTTAAGATTTTTACCATATGTAATACTTTTGGTCCCTCAACCTTGGGATTTGACTTTCTTTTTTTTTCCTCCTTTTTCTTTCACTTTATTCTTTTATTTCTTTTTAATAAGAATTACGGGTGTTACAAGATTCGGTTTATGCTTTTGAAGCAACTCATAACAGGTTTTACCATGATGTTTAACCACTAAGACCCAATTAAGTGTATAGCATGCATTAGCCATGGCTTCATTCCAGAATTGAATCGGCAGCTTCGAAGCTGCCAACATTGTCCTTGCAGTTTCAATCAAGCTACGATTTTTGCGTTCAGCAACCCCATTCATCTGTGAAGTGTAGGCAGAAGAGAATTGATGAACTATCCCTTTCTCTCGACAGAAAGCCTCCGTCCACTGAATCTTGAATTCTGTCCCGTTGTCTGAACGTATTTTCCTCACTGTCAACTTATACAGAGACTCCAGAGTAGTGACTAAATGTTTGAATGACTCAAACGTCTCTGACTTGGCTTTAAGAAACATGACCCAGGAGAATCATGAATAGTCATTAGTAAACACAAAACAGTACCAGTCTCCTGCTATGCTTTTAGTACTGACAGGGCCAAATAGATCCATATGCAGAAGCTCCAGTGGAACCTTAATAGAGTTAACTTTCTTAGATTTGTGAGATTTCTTTGTCTGTTTCCCTTTCTTGCACGATACACAGAAATCCGGAAGCTGAAAGTTCTTGACGGTAACACCTTCAACCAGATTATTTTGAAACAAATGATTCATCTTCCTGGGATTGATGTGACCCATTCTTCTATGCCAAGAAATATAATCCCTCTCGGTGGCCTTAGACAAGAAGCATTGAGCAGTAGATTCAGTTGTGGAGGCTTTTGACATATCCAACACATACAAGTCGTTATATCTTGAAGCTGACATTAAAACCTTCTACTCGGGGATAACATAATCCTTCTTCAGAATATAGCATCTCTTATTGTCGATCACAACTTTACATCCCTTGTCGCAGATTTGAGAAACTGAGAGAAAATTATTCTCCAGTTGTTGAACATAGTTGACCTTATCAAATTTCACTTTCTCATTTCCCACTTCACCTTGAGCTGTGATATATCCTCCTTTATTTCTCACAAACGATACGTGTCCCCCTTTTATTTGTTTAACATTGAAAAGGAGAGACAAATTTCTGGTCATGTGCCTGGATGCCCCACTATCAATAATCCAGGTATTAGTGATAGAGCTGTAGTGGACAACCTGCACAAAAATAGAAATGATTAGTTCAGGAGTGGGACCCAAGCCTTAACTGGCTTGGGTTTCCCAGAGCATCACACATCATAAACTCCACCCATTGTCCTTCTAAAGAAGAAGACACATTCTTGCTCATCTTGTCCTCACTTTCAGACACACCTGTTGATTTTGCTTTCCACAAACCAGTTTTGTGTAAGGCCTGTTTGTGATAAACAGATGACTGGTTTATAGTTTGAACTTTTGGTTTAACTTCCTCCCTAGGTGTTTCCTCAGTTAACATAGATTTACTTTAGGCTTGTCTGTATTGACTTTGGTGTTTGGGAGGGGTAGTTGAGCTTTGTTTAGCAAACCTTGGTTTGTTATCATGAAAATTTTGATTTTCTTTCTTGGTGTCTGATAGTAAGGACAATTTGGAGAAATATGTCCTCGTTCTTCACAACTATAACTTGGTCTCCCCTCAAATGGTCTTGGAGATCTTTTGTGTAGGGGAGAGGGTGGGCTAGAATTGGTCTCTTGCTTATCAACTTTAGGTTTCTCACCTTCTTTGACAAATTTTATTGGTTTCACATTTTGATTACCTTTTACTTTGATTTTAGTGAGGTTTTGATGATGAGCCATTTTAGAATGAGTTGGTTTTGAAACATTAACTTTTAATCCCAACCGTAGAGTAGCCTCGCTATTCTCTTCATTCCTATTATCAATGACAGCTTCATCTTTGGTGCCAGAACTACATACCTTCAATTCAGTAACAAATTACACAGTTTGAACTGTGCAATCTGGATCACTGACTAGAGGGGTAGTTACCACATGATCCTTGATACCACTTGTTAGGACCGTTTTCGTACGGAGTACTAACTGATTCAACGTGAAACTAGATTAAATAGTGCGGAATTCTATTTGATTGGCGATCCAATCAGTGAGAGCGATAACCTGATCAATCTAATGAATAAACAAACATTAAGACCGAGTTGGAATCGATCAAGAACGAACTTTGAAGTTGGATGGACGAACTAGAATGCTCTGGACGGCTAGGGTATGATAATATTCGAAGTGTTGTGTTTTTCCATGAATTATGTGGTATTTATAGGTTTTCAGTATCCATTCGTACGACTAAACCATTAGCATGGTTCAGTCGTACGACTGACTCATGCATTTGATTCATACGCACGACTGAAGGTTCAGTCGTGCTACTAAGTCAATATTATGTCTCAATCATACAATTGATCCAATTACCTAGTTCAGTCGTGCGACTGGTCCATAAGTATGATCCATTCGTGCATCTGGTCCATAAGTATGCTCCATTAGCATTGATAACCACCTGACTAAGTTGAACACATTTCTGAATCATTATTGTCTTAAAACTATGTACAACAACCTTAAACCTATATATAATGTTCATTCATATGTGTAATACTAAATACAATAAGAATATGATACAATCAAAGACAAATAAACATCAAAACACATATCACATATCATTAAGCACTTGCATTACATATGTGTAAGAAATGAAAGACATTTACATTTAAGCACATAAACTAGGGACATCATGTATCAACAAACCTTAATCATTCTGTTTTTCTCAAAATTTCAGAAAATAAGCTAAGTGTTCTAGGTGCATGAGCACTATGCAGGCGTATGAGCCCTATTTAGGCGCATTACAACTATGCAGGCGCATGGGCTTACTTGGGCGTTTCATTACTTAGGCGCATGAGCCATTTTCAGGCGCATGGGAACTATTTGAGCGCTTGGGGTACACTTATGCGTCTGATACTAAGTCTTAGGCGCATGAACTACGGTTCAGGCGCATGGAATTATACTTAGAAATTCTAAAGCATAATTTGGGCGCATGGGGTACTGTTTGGGCGCATGACCCTACTTGGAACTTTTCTAAGGCAATTTTAGGCGCATGAGCCTTATTTTGGCGCATGAACAACCTGTTTATCATACTTCTCAATTGTTTTTAGTCCCAAACATTATTCTAACCTATTCTAAGCTTAATAACACCATACTAAACATATACATCACATAAACAACCATAAGTCATTATCATACAAGCATGAAACATACGGGTATACATGATAATAGTAGTAAAACCCATTTTTAATACATTTTCAGCCCCAAAGAAGTTGTAAAACATGTAGAAACCATGGCCTAGAACTCACTTAATGCAGCAAACAAGTAAAACTCCTCCAAACTTGTTTGTTCACGAGTCCAAGCACCTAAAACAAACCAAAAACACAACCCGGACACTTAAACACATACATAACTGTTTCTAAAGGTGAAACCACCAAGAAAACCAAGTCAATAACACATAAAACGCTTACCTAAGCAAATTCTCAGCCTTCTTACTTGAATGCCTGAGAAAGCACTCTTTCTTTCTTCATTCTTCTCTTCTCAGTCGAAAAAGCAGATAGTGAAAGATTGATATGGGCGGCCATGCCCATATATATTATATTATTTTGACTTTTGTACTATTTACATCTTGCCCCCTTCTACTTTAATCCCTTTTTCTTCTTGCAATATACTTTTTATTTGCTTTCCTTATTGTCTTCTTTTTCTTTATCTTGATAAAAATTATGGGTGTTACAAGTCTACCCCCCCTTAAAGTGGTTTCATCCTCGAATCATGTCACTCTTCGAATAACTGTTGGTAATGTTGTCTTATCTCTTCTTCAGTCTCCCACGTAGACTCAGAACCCTTGTTGTGCTTCCACTGTGCTCGCACCAATGGAACCACTTTATTCCTCAACCTCCTTTCTTTTCGATCAAGGATCGCCATTAGTTGCTCCACATAATTATGTCGTTCATCCACCTCGATATCCTCCAGTGGTACTACCATGCCTTCATCAGCTAAGCACCTTCTCAGGTGAGTTACATGAAATGTGGGATGAATCCCACTTAACTCATTTGGCAATTCAAGTCGATAGGCCACCTCTCCTACTCGTGTGACGATTCGGAAAGGTCCTATGTATCTCGGGCTTAGCTTACCTCGTTTCCTGAATCGGATGATCCCCTTCCAAGGTGAGGCCTTCAACATGACTCTATCACCCACATTGAACTCAATCGGTCTCCGCTTTTTATCAGCATACGACTTTTGTCTATCTTTCGTCGCCTTCATAAAGGCTTTGACTTTTTTAACTTCTCAGTCGTAGCCACAATCACCTTGACACCTCCCAACTCCTTCTGCCTAATGTCTCCCCAACATACGGGCGTCCTACATCTTCTACCGTATAGCATCTCATATGGTGGCATGCCAATACTGGCATGATAACTATTGTTATATGAGAATTCCGCTAACGGTAAATGATCATCCCAACTTCCTCCAAAATCGATCACACACGCTCGGAGCATATCCTCAAGCGTCTGAATCGTCCTCTCAGACTGACTATTTGTCTGCGGGTGATAAGCCGTGCTAATGTGTAGCCTCGTCCCCATCGCATCGTGTAATCTCTTCCATAACTTTGAGGTGAATCGGGTGTCACGATCTGACATGATAGACACCGGCACGCCATGACGAGCTACAATCTCCTTGATGAACAGATTCGCCAGTCTTTCAGATGAGTACGTCTCGCGGATCGGTAGGAAGTGAGCACTCTTGGTTAGACGATCAACAATCACCCAGATGGCATCTTCTTACGAAATATGATGTTCGCCTCATAGGTTGCTAACCAATCCATCCCTAGTTCTACATCGAAGCCACCTAGGGGCATCACATGTAACTTAGCAGCAAACCTATGACCTTCTAACTCTATGACACAGTCCTCTATCATATCAGTAATTCTAGTGGACTTACCTATCGCAGTTTCTACATCGAATGGCTCAATAACACTTCTACTACTAGCAGACAACTTAGCACAAAAAGTAGTAGAAATAAAACTCCTACTAGCATTAGAATCAAATAATACAGAGGCACAAGTTTGGTTTACTAGAAACATACCTCACACGATATCGGGATCCACTTTGGCTTCCTCTCGGGTCATGGTGTAAGCTCTAGCACTTCCCCTCTGTCCTTCATCCTCTGGATTCTTCTTCACCCCAGAGCTCTCCGCCCTCGGCTTCTTGCAGTCCATGCTCGCGTGGCCCTCCTCGCCACAACTATAACATCTCGGCACCCAACAGTCTCGAGCGATGTGGCCAGGCTTGCCACACCTGAAGCATACATTCAATCCCAACCTACACTCACCGGTATGCTCTCTTCCACATCTACCGCACTTCCCTAGTCCCCGTCTTGACGACATCCTACGATCATCCATCTTCATCTTATTGTTGTTTGGAGTGAAACCACCACGTCCAAACCTCTTACCGCTCTAGTTCTTATCACCACCACTCGTCTTCTTCACCTCCACCTCTGTCTCCTCTCGTTCATCGTACAACCTGCTCGCCAAGTCTACAACTGATCTAAAGGTACCTGGCTGAGCGGCGATCAGGTGCCTGTGAATATCAGCCGGCAATTCCTGAATGTATCTCTTAATCTTCCTTGACACCAGTGTCACCTGGTCCAGCACCAGCCTTGCCATTTCATTGAATTTGGTGGTGTACTTCTCGTGGGTCATGGTTCCTGCTTCAAGCTATAGGAACTCCCTCTTGATCTTGTCGAGTTCCCAGTAAGGATAGAATTCCTTGATCACCAATTTCTTCAACTCCTTCCATCGCATCTTCCCGATGGCCCTGGCACCCTCAGCTTGGACAATATTGTCCCACCAACACAGTGCTGAGTCGGCAAAAGAGTGAGTAGCGAACTTCACCTTCTGGTCTTCGTGACACTCACTGATCTCCAACAATGTTTCCATCTTCTTCACCTGGCGGCGAGCAGCAACAGCATTACCGTTGCAATCGAAGGTAGGGGGCTTACACCTCTGGAATGCCCCATAACTGCACCCCTTGGTCGTTACCCCCATTGAATCATCCTCCTCATCATCGGACAACACGGTCTCAGGCTCCGGTTGTTCCTCTTCCCCCTTGCTTTCCTTGCCCGTTGATCCATTCCTATCTCCCTTCCCTTTCCTCTCCTCATTCCTCACAGCCCTAATGACTTCGGTCACCACAGACGGTAAGACTGTCTGCATGGCATGGTGTACCTCATCAGCAACCGCCTCCCTAGCTGAGGCATTCAAGCTAGCATTCTCATTCTCCTTACTTTGACCATGAACCTCAGGGTTCTTGTGAGCCGTCTCAGGAGCCTTAGCACTACTCCTAGTCACATGTGGCCCAGTACCACATCCACCACGACCTCTGCCTCTAGAAGCCTTGGAAGATTTTCGTCCAGCCATTCCCTAAACGCTATAAGATTCAAACACTAACATAGTCATTCAAGGCAATTGCTCAGTTTATGTTAAGTATAGTAAGTCTTTAATTATAGTGGCCAGTTATGATTAGCCACTTACTTTACTCTTCACACCCCAAGTGGTTCCTATCCTGACTACATCAATATCTAAATCTACTAAGAACACATAATTGAAATAGCACACACATACAATATTAATTAACTTTAAGGAAAGAAATACCTGATAGCATGTAGCTACCCGGGCTGACATCCCTCTATTTGTCCCATTTTCAGTTTAAGTTTAGGTTTTTGAAAATATTTACCCAATTCACTCAAACTATGGCTCTGATACCAACTATGATGCGATGAATGACCAACTATGAGGTGCCCGGGAACGGGGCCTTACAAGTTGGTATCAGAGCCATAGTTTGAGTGAATTGGGTAAAATATTTTCAAAAACCTAAACTTAAATTGAAAATGGGACAAATAGAGGGATGTCAGCATAAATAAGGCCCAACCGCCTAATATTTGCCTTAGAAAAGTTTCTAAGTCGGGTCATGCGCCCAAATAGGGCCCATGCACCCAAACAGTACCCCATGCATCCAAAAATGCCTTAGAATTTCTAATTGATAGTCCATGCGTCTGAACAGTAGACCATGCATCCAAGACTTAGTCTCATACGCCTAAGTGTAACCCATACGTCCAAGTAGTTCCCATGCGGCTGAAATGGCTCATGCACCTATGTGTAGAAACGTCCAAATAAGCCCATGCGCCTGCATAGTTGCAATACGCCTAAACAGGCCTCATGCGCCTGCATAGTGCCCATGCGCCTAGAACACTAAGACTATTTTCTGAAATTTTAAGAAAAGTAGAATCATTAAGGTTTGACCCAAGTTTGACTTTAGGTTTTTAATTGATATTATATTGTATTATTATAAGTTGTTCTTATGTCCATAATAATTTATTATTATGTGGCTTAAGTAGTATGTTTATGATCATAAATGCAAAGTATTATCATTAACAAAAGTGGAAGATTAATGATAAAGAAAAGTGAAACGTAATTAAAATAATAAAAGTCTTGCAAGCACATAGGAGGTGCACGACCATGTTGTCGTTACCTTAACTGTGATACGGGTTAGCTACCCCAAAGGATGCACACAGGGTCAATCTTTGATACTGGCAGGACCTTTGTAGCATACCCTAGGTGACTGGGTCAGCTTCGTGCACATAGTTCATGGTCTATTTATAGACCACAGGCCAAGCACCAGTTTTCGCGCACATAGTTCGGGGTATTGCACATCGGTCCACATAGACAGTGAAAGATAAAGTTAAAAAGTATGAAATGAACAAAGTTGTACAGAAAAGAAGGAAAGAAAGAAAGCATTACCTTGATATATAGTTAATGCGTGCTCACGTACAAAAGTAAGGAAAGTATTTTATAAAAACAGTATTTTTATATATATACATTATACAAGGTATTTTAATACTTTTAAAACTAGGACACACTCAGCAACGCTGACTTTTATTCATTTTCAGTTGGCAGGTAAATATTGCTGAGGATGGCACGTGGGAAAAGCTACTCGGCGGGGCAAGACTGACATCCATTCAACACTTATGATATTATTGTTTTGTAATGCAATTAAACAATCCTTTTGTAACTCAAACTCCATTGTATTGCTTAACAATAGTATTTATTAACAATCATGAATGGCTTTTGTTATAGTAATTCCGCTACTTATTTTATGAAATGTATATTATTATGTATCTATGATGCGATGAATGACCAACTGTGAGGTGCCCGGGAACGGGGCCTTACAAGTTGGAATCAGAGCCATAGTTTGAGTGAATTGGGTAAAATATTTTCAAAAACCTAAACTTAAACTGAAAATGGGACAAAAAGAGGGATGTCAGCCCGGGTAGCTACGTGTCATCAGGTATTTCTTTCCT
Source organism: Flaveria linearis (assembly GCA_024085815.1). Lineage (NCBI taxonomy): Eukaryota > Viridiplantae > Streptophyta > Magnoliopsida > Asterales > Asteraceae > Flaveria > Flaveria linearis. The sequence goes on along the minus strand of CM044003.1, from coordinate 59,547,722 downwards.
TAAAGTTAATTAATATTATGTGTGTGTGCTATCTGAATTATGTGTTCTTAGTAGATTTAGATATTGATGTAGTCAGGATAGGAACTACTTGGGATGTGAAGAGTAAAGTAAGTGGCTAATCACAACTGGCCACTGTAATTAGGGACTTACTATACTTAACATAAACTGAGCAATTGCCTTGAATGATTGTGTTACTGTTTGAATCTTGTAGCGTTTAGAAAATGGCAGGACGAAAATCTTCCAAGGCTTCTAGAGGCAGAGGTCATGGTGGACGTGGTACTGGGCCACGTGTGACCCGGAGTAGTGCTAAGGGTCCTGAGACGGCTCACGAGAACCCTAAGGTTCATGGTCAAAGTGAGAAGAATGAGAATGCTAGCTTGAATGCCTCAGCCAGGAAGGCGATTGCTGATGAGGTACACTAGGTCATGCAGACAGTCTTACCGTCTGTAGTGACCGAAGTCATTAGGGTTGTGAGGAATGAGGAGAGGAAGGAGAAGGAAGATAGGAAAGGGTCAACGGGCAAGGGAAGCAAAGGGGAGGAGGAACAACTAGAGCCTGAGACTGTGTTGTCCGATGATGAGGAGGATGATTCAGTGGGGGCGACGACAAAGGGGTGTAGTTATGGGGCATTCCAGATGTGCAAGCCCCGACCTTCGATGGCAATAGTAATGTTGTTGCTGCTCACCGTTGGGTGAGGGAGATGGAGGCGGCTTTTGAAATCAGTGAGTGTCGTGAAGACCAGAAGGTGAAGTTCGCTACTCACTCTTTTGTCGACTCAGCGTTGTGTTGGTGGGACAACATTGTCCAAGCTGAGGGTGCTAGAGCCATCGAGAAGATACGATAAAAGGAGCTAAAGCAGTTAGTGATTGAGGAATTCTGTCCTCACCGGAAACACGACAAGATCGAGAGGGAGTTCCTGCAACTTGAGGCGGGAACCATGACCCACCAGCAGTACACCACCAAATTCAACGAAATAGCAAGGTTGGTGCCGGATCAGGTGACACCGGTGTCAAGGAAGATCAATAGGTACATCCAGGGACAGTCGGCTGATATTCGCAGACATCTGATCGCTACTCAGTCAGGTACCTTTCGATCGGTGGTGGACTTAGCAGGCAGGTTGTACGATGAGCGGGAGAAGATAGTGGTGGAGGTGAAGAAGGCAAGTGGCAGTGATAAGAACTAGAACGGGAAGAGGTTTGGACATGGTGGTTTCACTCCAAATAACAAGAAGATGAAGGTGGATGATCGTAGGGTGTCGTCAAGCCCGGGACTGAGGAAGAGTGGTAAATGTGGAAAGGAGCATGCCGGTGAGTGTAGGTTGGGATTGAATGTATGCTTCAGGTGTGGAAAGCCTAGCCACATCGCTAGAGACTGTAGGATGCTGAATTGTTAAATCTGTGGTGAGGAGGGCCACGCGAGCAAAGATTGCAAGAGGCCGAGGGCGGAGAGCTCTGGGACGAAGAAGAAGCCGGCGGTGAGTGTAGGTTGGGATTGAATGTCCTTTATGTATGAATAATGACCCTCTGGTAAACGATGCAAGCCCCCAACCTTCCTCCGAACAAGACTGAGATGAAGGAACTCATGAAGCAATTGCAGGAGTTAATGGATAAAGTATTCATCCGACCAAGTATCTCTCCATGGGGCGTTTCAACAATGCAAGCCCCCAACCTTTGATGGTAACGGAAATGCTACTGCTGCTCATCGTTGGGTCAGAGAGATAGAAGCGGTACTGGAAATTAGTGAGTGCCGGGAAGATCAGAATGTTAAGTTTGCCACTCATTCTTTCGTGGACTCAGCTTTATGCTAGTGGGACAATATAGTCCAAGCTGAGGGTATTCGGGCTATCGGAAGGATGAGATGGTCAGAGTTGAAAAGGCTGGTGATTGAGGAGTTCTGTCCTCGCCGTGAAATGGATAAAGTTGAAAGGGAGTTCCTGCAATTGGAAGCGGGGACGATGACACATCAGCAATACACCACTAAATTCAACGAGATGGCATGACTGGTGCCGGATCAGGTGACACCTCTTTCGCGAAAGATGAAGAGGTATATTCAGGGCTTGCCGACGGACATTCGTAGGCATATGATCACTGCCCGACCAAGCACGTTTAGGTCGGCGGTTGATTTGGCGGGGAGGTTGTATGATGAAAGAACGATGGTGGTGGTGGCTGAAGATGGCGGGAAAGATGATGTAGGTCAGAACTGGAAGGGGAAGAGAACTGGACGGGGTGGTGTCCCGGTGAATAATAAGCACGCACGGGGGGATGACCGTCGTGTGGTCGCACCTTGTGTGGGGTCGGATAGGTGTGTAAATTGCGGGATGGAGCATTCGGGGGAATGCAAAAGGGGACCAAATACTTGCTACAAGTGTGGGAAGTTTGGTCATATGGCTAGAGAATGTGGAACCGTGAGATGCTATAATTGCGGAGGAATTGGCCATATGAGTAAAAACTGTGAGAAGCCAAGGGCGGAAGGTTCAAGAGTGAAGAAGGCTGGAGGAAGGAGAACAGAGGGCGGAAGCTAGAGCTTTTGTCATGACCAAAGGGAGGTTAGAGCGGACTTCGACTTGACGTCAGGTACGTTTCTGATAATTTAAGTTTGTGCTTTTATGCCTTGAATGTGATGCTAGTAGTAGTTCGTTCCTACTACCTTCTGTTGTGAGTTGCATGTTAGGAGAAGAAACATCGATGAGCCCTTCGATGTAGAGATTACTATTAGTGGATTCACTAGGTTACCGGATGCCCTAGAGGATTACGTGATGCAATTGAGAAAGCTGTGTCACCCGTTGTCTAAGGAACAGTATCAGCCTGTGAATTGTTCATCGACAGCAAAGTACGCATAGCAAACAAGAAGAATTGGAGATCGGAAGCAAAAGAGAAAGGATAAATTTGGTTTGGGTCACCAAATAAGCCGATTTGCCTTTCTTGTCAGTTGTAGGGTTTACCAGAGGGTCATTATTCATACATAAAGGACATCAAACAAGGGCTAGCAACTTTACGCAAGTGGATGGCCGTGTTCCTTAAAGCTGAAGGTTCTCAGCGATGCTCTGAAGCTTGATGATTATGACGCCGAGCCTTTGCTCGAATATTGTGATGCAGTAACCGTATTCTACATGGCATGTTTGAAGTCGCAGGTGCTGGTCAAATGAACATTGATCAGTATGCATGGGTTGCCGATGTCGATAGTCCAAGATAGACCCGAAGTTGAATGTTGACAAACGATGTAGAGCGATAGGATTCCAAGTGATAGACTGGAAAAGAGATGGGACAGTATTGCCCGTGAAGGTTTAAGGAACAACAGGTTTCGGGGACGAAACCCGTTTAAGGGGGAGGACTTGTAACGCCCGGAAAGTTCGATTTGGAGTGTCATGCGACTGGAGCGTCCAATCGCATGGGAGTCATGCGATTGAAGCTCAACCGCACGACTGGAGCTCAATCGTACGACTGGAAAGTTCAATCGCATAGAGCTTGGACGACTGAAGGTCCAATCACATGAAGCTCGGGCGACTGGACGAGGGGTATTTAAGGAAAAGGGCAGCCCTTACCCTCTCCCCATACTTGCAAATCAGAGAGAAAGGAGAGAAAGAGGAAAAGAGAAGAAGAAAGTTGGTTCAAGCGAGTTCGTGAGCCAAGATCGACGTATAGCGGGTCAAATCGAAGCTCTAACCGAGGAGGCTGCTAAGGTGAGTTCTAAGACCCCTCTTTTACACGTTTTTGAATGATTTTGGGGCTGGAACACATCTGAAACCCTATTTTTTGAGTTTTGGGTGTTTAACCCGTGTAGGTACGTATGTGTATGTGTATGGTACGTTTAGGGCTTGATTCCGGACTAGGATAGGCTTGTATGAGGTCGGGGTGTGTTTCCCTATGGATTAGAGGTGTTAATTTGAGCTCAAACGAGGTCTGGAAGGGTTTGAAAGCCGAATATAGCGGCTGCTGTTCGTGATGAACTCCAGTCGCTGCCCAGTTAGGGCTAGGCGACTGAAGGGCCATTCGCACGACTGAGGAACGACTGACGTTCAACCACACGACTGAGGTCTAGTCGCACGGTTGGGGATCCATTCGCATGAGAGTCAAGCGACTGAGGTCCAGTCGCATAGGGGTCCAGTCGCATGGGGGATTCAATCGTATGGGAGTCAAGCGACTGAGGTCCAGTCGCATAGATGTTCATCCGCATTTGGTCAGTCGCATAGATTCATTCGCATAGCTGTTAAATCGTAAGATTGAGTGTTCAGTCGCATAGAAGCCCATTCGTTTAGTGTTCAGTCGCATGCAAGCCAGGCGACTGAAGGGTGCCCAAACGCCTAAGTAAAGTTGTTGTGCACGAGGAGAGATGTGCATGTAGGATGTATGAATGATAAATATGATGTAGTCCTATACGAATGTAATGACTGATGATATATATATATATATATATATATATATATATATATATATATATATATATATATATATATGTTCCTTGTGTTGATGTATGTTTATCTTTTCATGACTTTTCGTGAATGAATGAACGAATGGAACGAATGTAATAAGAACGTAAAGTGAAAGATAATGAAAGAGGAACATGATGAGTGAATGCATGCATTAATGAATGAATAAACGAACCCATGAAATAATGAATGAATGAAAGGCTTGTAAGTAAGTGTATGAGGTGAGCGACTCTGCGTCGCAACAAACTCAAAAGAGGTCCTTGTCGCGTACTCCGGTATTGCGGGAGATAGGATCCAGATGAACGAGAGTAAGATTGGCTTGCAAGCAGAAGGGGAGGAGGTTCACGGCTTATTGAGAGTTGTTAGCTCAACGGTGTGTGTATTATAGCGTGTGATCTTGGCTAACTCATAAGGGGACATAGACACAGTGGGAGTTCAGTTTTGGTGACTGCTCCGATACGTGCGATGTGGTATTTACTGTGTGCTATGTAGCATGCGATTTTGGCCTACCTCATGTGGATTATGTAGCGTGCGATGTTGGGCTAACCCATGAGATGGCGTGCGATGTTGGCTAAACCCCGAGAGCCCTCACACACACAAAGGGAGTCGGTCTAGGTGACCTCTCCGTTGGTGCGATTAGTGCGATATGTACGGTGTAACTCATAAGGGGACATAGACACAGTGGGAGTTCAGTTTTGGTAGCTGCTCCGATACGTGCGATATGGTAATTACTGTATGCTATGTAGCGTGTGATTTTGGCCTACCTCATGTGGATTATATAGCGTGCGATATCGGGCTAACCCATGAGATGGCGTGCGATGTTGGTTATACCCCAAGAGTTTCACACACAGGGAGAGTTGGTCTTAGTGACAACTCTATTGGTGTGAATTGCACGAGATGAGATAGTAAGGTGAGCAACTTTGTGTTGCAACAGACTCGGATGAGTAATGAAAAGTAAAGAGTAAAGAAATGAATGAATGAACGAATGATGAAGAAGATAATAATAACAATTATTATTTGTATGTATGTATGATGTATGAAACGAACGAAAGAAAATGAACGTAATGAAAGATAAAGAGCGAACGAATGAAAGTAACGAACGGAAGGAACATAATGATGACGTATGCAACGGGATCCCTATCACTCGACCTCAGTAATCATGGTTGTGTGCCATGAAGAGGGTAAAGTGTGACCGGATCTCGATAGAAGCAAAAGATAGAGAATGAATGAAAATTAAAGAGAGATAAGGAACGAATGACAGACAGAGAACGAATGACAGACAGAGAACGAATGAAAGTTAAAGATAAAGAATGAACGACAAAAGAAGATAATAATGATATTATCTATGTTTACTGACAGGATCTCAGCCTCTCGTTTGATCAATCAGATTATGTTTGCAGCGGATTTAGCACATTAATTAGCAATTAATGCAAGAACATAAAAGATATTGCATGTAAAAGCACAAGCATAGAGAGAGAAAAGAGTTCTGCGAAAAAATAAATGTTCTATTGCTTAGCACGTTTCAGCCTTTAAAACAGTATGGTTCCCCATCCTTTTATAGGCGGCAAAAGGATGGGCTGATGTCCTTTTCTCACATCAACTGAATATTAAAATTACAACTGACAAAACATAAAACTACTGAAGATGTCAACAGCTGACATCTTCTTACAAAAGTTTCCTAAGTACTGACAAAAGTAAAACTACTGAAATCCTACAACGACTCAAGAACAAACTCTTCAGTCGTTTATAACTACTGATACTATAACAACTGAAGAACATGCTCTTCAGCTGTTGTACAACTGCTGAAACAAAATAAACTACTGAAAAGGAAAAACCATCACAACAACTGAAGAAGACTTCTTCAGCTGTTGTGACAAACTCTGAGTCTTCAGTACTTGGTCTTCAGACTTGGCTTCAGATGATGTAACAACTGATGACTTCAGTAGATATCATCAGTTGTTGTCTTCAGTCTTTGTCTTCAGACTTTGTGCTTCAGTAGAAGGTCTTCAGTTCTTTAGTTCTTCAGCTTTTGATTCTTCAGTACTTGTCTTCAGTACTTGAAGTCTTCAGTACTTGTAAGATCAGTACTTCAGACTTCAGTACTTGGTCTTCAGTACTTTGGAGTCTTCTTCAACTGTTGTTTTTCAGTTCTTTGATCTTCATACTTTGTTCTTCAGACTTTGTCAGAACAGCTGATGGTTGGAGCTAAGATGCTTTCGAGTCTGACATTCAAGCAAGAGAACACAATAGCTGATGGGAGTCTTCAGCAGTTGTTGCAGTGGCATGTGGGACTTAGAGGTTTTCCTGATCTTGGCTCATTGGTTCTTTTGGTCCAACAAACTCCCCCTGAACCAATGCAGCCAAAACCTCTAATTATTGGTTGTCCCACTTATTGGTGGCATAATGATTGGTCTATTTCCTTCTAGATCAGATTAGAAGTTGACCCAGATAAGCACTGGCCTGAGAGGTAGTCTCTAGTGTTTGTTTGGCTAAGTATGGATGGGAGCTCTGTCTTGAGGAATTGGACACAGAGCTGTTGTCCCATCCATGAGATCTACCTCCCATGTACAGGCCGGTAGGATTCTCTGGTGTAGGCTCGGACAAAGATCATTTGTTCTTCTTTGGTCATGCCCTCATCCCCACCATCGAACAATCCTTCACGGCCGTACATCTCTGAGACATACTTGACCTGTTTCCCATTTTTAGCTCAACTGTTGTGATTTGCTTATATGCAAATTCATCTGGATGTCTGCCTTCTAGCAACAAGTTGAGCTCATCTTTACGGAAGTTCTCAAGCTTCTTATAAACTAAGCCTTTCCTCACCATCCTGTTCTCCAACATCATTTCAGGAGGTAGCTTAGCTTTATAAGCTTTCTCGAACTCATCCACAATTTCCCAGGGTGTTACTACAAGAGCCGCTGTGATTACTTCATCTACAATCCTCTTCATCTGGCTCTTGTATCTCACAGGAATATCTTTCTTTGTGATCCTATGAGCCACCCTAGGATCAGGCCAAGTCCTCACTCTCTCCTTGTTATATTGGAAGGTTTGTTTGAGAGTGAAGAGTCTCAAAGCTTCTTTCTTCATATTCATGATAGAGGTAGAGGCAGCATATGCTTAGTCAATTAACTTAAGCATTTCAGCATCATGAAGCTGCTGCTGTGCCTCTTCCTCTATCTTTACCCTCACAGTTTCCATCTGTGAGGTGGGGGTGATGGTTTGGGATTTGGCCTTTGGTAGAGGAATGACTGCTGAAAGAGGCAGTCTATCCTCCTCATCCCCCTTTTCTTCTTCTTCTTGCAGCCTCAACACCCTTCTCTTCTTCTTCAAGGGTGGATCATTGGCTGCGGATTTTGGTGGTGAAGGGGTTGGTTTAGTGGGTTGTGGTTGGGTTGTTGGTGTGGGAATGTTGGCAGGCACTGCTAGCAATCTAGATATTAGAGAAGGCTTAGTCTGTTTTGCTAGAAGTGTCCTGTTCCCAGCACCGGCTTCGGAGAGGGCCTCAGCGACCAGTCCCTTTGTGAAGTCACCAGCTGAACAGATCTTGGCGGCTATAGCCAAGATCCTGTCCCTGGTCCATGCTTTGACATCAAGGACTGGCCTGCCCAGATACTTCGAAATGAATCTACTCATAGCCTCGAGTCTCTTTTGATCCTCTTGGCTATAAGTAGACCATTGGTATTCTATCTCCCTAGTTTCCATCCTCCTGATCTCCTGATCTAGCAAGGCAGTGTCCTTGTCAAAGCCTTGCCTGAACAGCTGATCAATGGCAGAATCCATTGATTTGCTGTGTTCAGCATCAGCCTCCTTGACAAGGGCTGCTAGATCAGAGTCAGCCACCTTCTTTCCCTCCTCTCCCTTTTTCTCATAAGTGACACTGAAATCCTTTTGGATGTCAGCCACTTCTATTTGCTCAACCTCCCTCTCTTTCCTCTTCCCTTTCTCCCTCACCTTCCTAGTCTCCTCAACCAACTCCCTCTCAACCACCACCTCTTTCTCTGCCTCTACCTCCTCCTCACCCCTCTTCCTCTTGACTTGCACTGATGTCTCCCCCTTTTTGGGTGCATTGGTTGGGGTTTGACTATCAGCAAGTGCCTTAGAAATGGCAACCTCCACCATGGGTTGTATGTATGTGGGAAGCCTCTCATCAAGGGTTTGAATGACTAAGTCTTTAAGCATGGGTGTGATGAGAGGTAGGGATTTCTGGAGGATAGCATCCAGCTGCTCAGGGGGGTTCTGACCCTGAGAGCTAGTGCCAGAAGCAGGGGCTAGTGGCCGAGTTTGTGGGAGTGGCTCAGTGTTTATGAGACCTTCGGGTGAAGGTGCCATCTGTGGGGTAGTGGTGGCAGATGGACTTCTATCCTGAGTCATTTGAGCAAGCAGCTCTTTGAGTCTGCTTATCTCATCCTCTACGATAGTGTTTTGAGCTACTACATCGTAGAAGAAGCTCAGGTCATCATCAGCATGAGCTGAATCACCTGACCTCCTGACAATGTCAGGATGTACATGCCCTGAGTATGGCTCAGTAATAGCATGTGCCCCTTGTTCATGGTACTGGGGACTTCTAGCCTCCGAATTGGATCCATCATCGGCAGTTGCCTCTGGTGAGGTCTTAGTGATGTTACCAGCTTCACCCTGCTCAGATGTTGATGCAGGGGAAGTGGCAGCCTCACCAGATTGTCCTATCTCCCTAGCCACACTGGGAGATTGGACTGATTCTCTGTGCTGTGGGCTCCCACCGGCACTTGTATCCACCCCATCTTCGGTTGGAGTCTCCCCAGTTGTAATAGGTTTCTGGGGAGAGGGTGGAGTGCTCAGATGGGTCAGCACTTTGGCGATAACCAATGTAGGGCTTTGTGGGGCGGTCTCATCAGGAGATGGGCTCGAAGCAGAGTGCACATGGGGAGGACTGTGCTGTTCAATGTAGTCCTCTCAATTGAGATAGACCCCAGTAGTGTGGTTGCCCCAGTATTGGTTGCATCAGGCTCCTGTTGAGAGGAAGCCTGTGCGGTTGTGGTAGGTGGAGTCGTGGTACCTGCTGGGAGAATTGAACCAGCAGGCACATCCTGCCTTTGTGTTGCAGGGGCATCCTCAGGGGACTCATCTCCCTGAGTAGCCTTTTTGGGCTTCTTTTTGGCTTTTGGTTTGGTGGGGACTTTGGATTTGGAGGTGGAGGCTGTGGGTTCCTGCTGCGTGGGTTTTCGCAGCCGGCCAGCCTGTTTGAGTGTTTGGTCAGTGTTGTGCCTGGAGTATACCTCGGCCAGAACAGCCATGGCAGGGACCCCAGTGCCAACTAGTCCCTCAGCCTGAAGCTGGTTCTCTATTATGGCCATATTGAACCGAGGATACAAGATCCATCGGTTAGAAATTGGTTTTGTGGCCATATCCTTTATTTCCAAAAATAGTATATCAGTTAAGTTTAACGGTTGTTTTTCAAGGATAGAGAACAATACCTGTTGCCACCTTGTGGACATCTGGTCCCACGAAGAGGTTTTGGGAGCCAGACACACGTTCACCATGTGGAAGATCAGTCGTTGAGGGTCAGGGAAGTGTTTCTTCAACAAGGTGGAGGCGGAGAGGTTACCCTGGTAGTCGTGGGATATGAATGAGAGATCCAGGGCACCTTTGGGGTAGGAGGTTTGGTGGGTGGCATCCTCCAGCTCTAGGGTTTGGCGTAGGGTAGCTGGAGTGATAACCACGGGGTGGCCGTTGACGGAGGACCGGAGAGAAACCTCGCCATCCTGCTCTCCGGTTTGGACGGTTACGTTCGTCCAAAACTCCGCCAAGGAGTCGGTGTATATAGTGGGGTTCAGGAGAAAAGCCGTTTTGTAGGGTGAGTCGTTCATAAGATCGATGGCTTGGTGAAACTTAGGCCATAATGGCGATTTGGTGAGATGGGTGACACAGTTGTGTCGAGGTTTCAGTTGCATGGTCGCCATTAATGGTGTATGGGAATTTCAGAGGTTTTGAAGGATTAGGTCAAGTGAGGAGTAAATGCTCTGAAGGTGGGGTATTTATAGGGTAGGTCAAAGGTTGAAAGAAAACTACTGAAGGTTTTGGTGTTAGTTATCAGTTGTTGTAACGACTGATGACGTGGTTTTAACCTTCAGTGGTTGTAACATCTGAGGACTTGGTGTTAGTCTTCAGTAGTTGAAACTACTGAAGCCTTGGTTTTGTCCTTCAGATGTTGTAAACGGCTGAAGACTTATTATTAGTCTTCAGTAGTTATAAACTACTGAAGACCTAGTTTTCATCTTCAGACGTTGTAACAACTGAAGACTTGGTGTTAGCCTTCAGTAGTTGTGAACTACTGATATCAGTAGTTGTGAACTACTGAAGACATGGTATTGCTTCAGTTGTTGTAAACAACTGAGGACATGGTGTTAGTCATCAGTAGTTGTGAAACTACTGAAGACATGGTTTTGTCCTTCAGTTGTTTGGGTATGAAACAGCAGTTGTTGGCATCAGCTGAAGAGTAAAATTACTCATCAGCTGTTTCCGTCAAATCAGTTGTTTCATGCTGACCTCCACATTTACTCATCAGCTCTTTGGCTGACTTTCAGATGTTTCATTGACCCTTCAGCTCTTGTGAGTATTTATGCCTTCAGCTCTTGTGATCAGATGTTCACAAGTGCTGAGAAATACTCCAGAGCTGGTGAACAAATTTTGTCTTCAGTACTTGTGTAAATTACACATCAGTACTTGTGAACAAAATTTGTTCTTCAGTACTTATTTGTTTGAAAATGATACATCAGTAGTTATAATCCACCTCACTACATCAGTTGTTTTCAACAAATAATGTACATCAATACTTTGAAGCCTTTTAGTCTTCAGTAGTTGTGAAAATGCTGAAGACTAAATTACTTATCAGTACTTATATTTGACCTTTGCATACTAATGCTCATCAGTACTTGTGAACTGAGATCATCAGTATTGGTCAAATTATTCAAGCTGCAGCATACCAAGCCTTAGTACCAAGTTTTGAAATGTGGCACTATCTAAAGGCTTAGTAAATATATCTGCAAGCTCATCAGCACTAGGCACAAACTTTGGATCAATCAGACCTTTTTCATAACAATCCCTAATAAAATGATGTCTGATCTCTATATGTTTGGTCCTAGAGTGCTGGACTGGATTTTTGACAATGCAAAGAGCTGAAGCACTATCCATTAATAATGGAGTCTTAGTCTCTGTAATGCCATAATCCAAGAGTTGGTTCTGAAGCCAGAGTATCTGAGATGTACAACTTGCAGCAGCAATGTACTCAGCTTCAGCAGTGGATGTAGCAATTGATGTTTGTTTCTTACTCTGCCAAGAAACTAAACAATTGCCTAGGAATTGGCAACCACCAGAAGTGGATTTTCTGGTGACTTTGCATCCTACATAGTCACTATCAGAGAAAGCAACTAATTTGCAAGAATGCCCAGTTGAATACCAAAGACCTAGTGATTGGGTACCTTGCAGATATCTAAAGATCCTTTTGACTGCAATCAAATGGGATTCTTTAGGTGCAGCCTGAAATCTAGCACAAACACATGTTGCAAACATGATGTCTGGTCTAGAAGCTGTAAGGTACATCAAGGACCCAATCATACATCTGTAAAGGGTTTCATCAACCGCTTTACCTTTCTGATCTACATCTAGTTGTGTGATGCTGCTCATGGGAGTAGAACAGGGCTTACAGGTTTGTAAATCAACTTATTCAACAACTCTTTGGTATACTTGGACTGATGGATGAAGATTCCATCATCCTGTTGTTTGATTTGCAAACCCAGAAAGTACTGTAATTCTCCCATAGCACTCATTTCAAATCTTAGCTTCATAAGCTTTGTAAATTCATCACACAACTTTGGATCAGAGGATGCAAAGATGATGTCATCAACATAAATCTGAACAAGGAGCTTATGTTGTCCCACAGTCTTGATGAATAAGGTTTTATCAATGGTGCCTCTAGTGAACTTATTCTCTAGAAGAAAGGTTGAGAGTGTCTCATACCAGGCTCTAGGTGCTTGCTTTAGCCCATAGAGAGCCTTATCAAGCTTGTACACCCAATCAGGATGTTTATTGTCCTCAAAGCCTGGTGGTTGACACACATAAACCTCTTCTTTTATTTTTCCATATAGGAAGGCACTTTTGATATCCATTTGATAAACCTTAAGACTGTGAAAGGCAGCATAAGCTAAAAACAGTCTGATTGCTTCCAGTCTGGCCACAGGTGCAAAGGTCTCATCATAATCGATGCCTTCCTCCTGTGCAAACCCTTGGACAACCAGTCTGGCCTTGTTCTTGACAATTTGGCCCTTCTCATCTGTTTTGTTCCTGAATACCCACTTGGTGCCTATAGCACACTTATCTTTGGGTAATGGAACAAGCTCCCACACTTGCTGTTTCTTGAATTGCAGAAGCTCAAGCTGCATAGCTTCCACCCATCCATTGTCTCTTAAAGCAATATGATAGTTTTTTGGCTCTTGCTGACTGATGAAGAGAGCATAGAAGCAGAAGTTGGACAATTGATTCCTGGTTGAAACTCCAGCATGGATATCACCAATGATCTGTGATGTGGGGTGATTCTTGAGCTCTTGATAGACTATGATATCTGTGCAAGTGTTTGTAGATCCATCAGCAGCAACAGATGGTGATGGAGATTCCTGAAACCATGTAGAGGATGGCAGCTCAAACGAAGTAGAGCAAGCAGAAATCTCATCAGCATTTGTAGTGGATAGAGCTGCTGAGGCTACAGGAGCATCAGGTTCAGTGGACTCAGGCAGGTTGTCACTAAACCTGAAGAGGTGAGTACTGACTATATCATCATCAGTACCACCAGGTGAAGATCTGTTGACAGGCTCAACAGATGGAGGTTGATAAGGAACATATTGCAGTATGTCCAGATCAAACAACTCCACAGGGTTTTGTGGAATCTTGTCCTTGGGAGATTCATTGAACTTAACATGCTGAGTTTCTTCAACCCCCTTTGTTCTACAGTTGAAGACTCTGTATGCCTTGCAAGTTGATGAATAACCAACAAAATACCCTGCATCCACCTTACTAGCAAACTTCTGGAGTGGGTTGCTAGTGTTGAGAATGAAACATGGACACCCAAAGGCTCTAAAGAATGAAATCAGAGGAGCCAAATGATGAAGAACTTCATAAGGAGTCTTCATCAACCTCTTATTCACTAAAGCTCTATTCTGTACATAGCAAGTTGTATTGACAGCTTCAGCCCAAAAGGTCAGTGGCAAACCTGAGTCAGCCAACATTGACCTTGCTGCTTCAATGAGAGTCCTGTTCTTTCTCTCCACCACACCATTCTGCTCAGGAGTTCTAGGAATGCTAAACTGCCTCTTAATTCCCTTGGACAGGTAGAAGTCATCAAGTGTGTGGTTTCTAAATTCTGTTCCATTGTCACTCCTCACACACTTGACCTGTAGGGAATACTGCTTTTCTACATGTAACACAAAGTTCATTATTGTCTTTGCTGCTTCATCCTTGGAGTGCAAGAAGAAAGTCCATACAAACCTGGAATAATCATCCACAATTACCAGGCAGTATTTCTTCCTTGCCATGCTCATTACTCTGACAGGACCAAAGAGATTCATGTGCAGAAGCTGTAAGCAGGCAATGGACTTTGGTTCTTCTATTGAAGGGAATGAAACTTTGTGTTGTTTTCCTTTCACGCAAGCAGTGCAGTCATCTTCACACTTGAACTCCTTCTGAGGCAATCCTCTTACCAAACCATGGCTTATAAGCTGATTCATGTTCTTAAAATTAACATGACCCAGCCTTCTATGCCATAGTGTAGACTCTTGAGGAGATGCCTTGGAGAATAGGCAAGGATGGCCTTTTAGATCCATCTTTTTGGAAAGATCTAAGGCATACACTCTTCCTGTCCTGTTGGCCTTCAGGAGAGTGTGTTCATCCAATGCCTTGTCAATCAAACTCAGAACTTTGGATGACAGAATTCGACAGTTCTGGCTTGTGAAAAGGGCAACATGGCCTTTGTCACACATTTGACTGACACTCAAGAGGTTGTACTTGAGATTCTCACATGGTTAACATCATCAAACCTTATTTCCCCATTAGAAACAAAGCCTTTACCAATGATGTAACCCTTTGCATCATTGCCAAAGGAAACAAATCCCTTCTTTCCTTGAGAGTAGTCATTAAGAAGGGAGCTGCTTCCTGTCATGTGCATGGATCCTCCACTGTCTACATACCAGATGCTTCTATGGCATGTTGAAGAACCCTGCAAACACAACCATGTGTTAGTTTGTCTTGGAGACCCAAACCTGCTTGGTTTTAGGTCTGTTCTCAGCTACAGGTGCAGCACTAACAGGTGTGTTGTGTGTCACAGCTTGAGGTGAAGAAGATGGTACAGAAGAGGAACCATTTGGCTTGGACTTCCTTTTTGTGGTTTCAACACAGGAGCATCTAAGTGGTTGACTCTTCCCACTAGCTGCTGAACCATCATCACCAATTATGTCTGATTCTGTGATAAGGCCTTCAGCTCTTCAGACACATTGGAGTTCGCTGATGATGAGTTCCTATGTTGTACCATCTTTTTCTGAGCAACCTCAGCTGTTGCCTGAGTAATCCCTACCTTCTTTTTAGATTTAGCTTTGGGCTTAGGGATTTCAGGCTTGGATGTTGCTAGTACAAACTTGGTTTCAAACTCATTCTTCATTTTATTGATGTTCTCATTAATTTTCTCCTTCTTTTTGAGTTTGGAACCCCTTTTGTACCAGCAATCATCAGTAAGATGATTGAACAAGCCACATATCTCACATGGCTTTTTCTTCATCTTATGTTGATCATCAGCTGAAGAGGATTTAACTGCTGAAGACTTGTTCTTCAGCTGTTTGTCATCAGTACTAGCAGTTTTCTTCCTAGTGCCTGCTTTCCTGGTATCCTCTCTAGTCTTCAAACCTTTCCTACTGTTAGTTTTCTTCTCTTCAGTGCTAACAGTATTTGAGGTTTGAACTTCAGATGTTGTCACTTGCTCTCTAGTACCTTCAGTACTTCTAGTGACAACACCTGAGTTGATCAGCCTTTTGGTCATGTGACTTTCTATCTCTGATGATGCTGATTCAGAGGATAGCAAGTCACATGATGAGAAGGATTGGTTATTGCTCTCCCTATCAAATTCAACTTCTGCTCTTGAAGTGAAATCTGTGGGAGGAGCAGTGTGATTATAACCAATGCCAAACTTCACATTGGAAGCTGATTGCTTGCTAAGAAGCATTTCAAAACCCTTGCATGATTGCACCCATCGATCACACTCAACTTGGGTGGTTGCAAGAGTTTCCTTGAGGTCTTTGTACTTCTCTAGAAGTACATCTTCCCTAGCTTTATCATCTTTGATTTGGCATTTAAGCTTGTAAATCTCATCATTTTTATCTTTTAGAACAACCTCAAAATCAGCTTTTCTTTTGGAAATTGTTTGCTCAAGCTCAAGATTTTTATCTATTAAAGCTACATTTGCTTCTCTAATAGAAGCAAATGCTGCTATGCATGATTCTGAACAAAGCTTGGCTTTTGCCTCAGTGGATACCTGAGATGAGGCATTGGATGATGACCCTTCAGCAGAATCAAGGGCCATCAGAGCAAGATTTCCAAAAGGTTGGTCACCACCATGTTGACCAGCACCTTGAAGTAGTTGATCCTGACTAGATAGCTCTTCTGGTAGACTACTCCAGTCAACAACTATTGGGGTGAAAAAGCTTTGTTATTGAGGTTGTGTGTGGTGATGAGATTGGGAAGATTGAGGCTCTGGAAGAGCATGAGGTGGTTGAGCCGGGGGTGCTTGAGTTTGACTAGGATGAGGGATGTAGTAATAGGGGTAAGGATATGGCATATGACCCTGTGGCACAAAATAAGCAGGTGGTGCCTGTGCCTGAGATGGATAGCTAGAACTGGAGGAAGGTTGCCCTTTGTGCTGTGAGCTATTGCTGGGAAAAGTCACAAAGGGTGCAGATGAGTTAGATCCAGATGATCTACACTCTCTTGCAAAGTGTCCAAGCCTTTGGCACTTGTGACACCTCAACTTGCTCTTGTCAAAACCAACTTTGGTTTTGCCAGAGAGTCCTGGGAATTTCCTACCAGTTCTCTTGTAGAACTTTTGAGAGCGGATATTTATCATTGCCATTTGGTTCAAAATATCCATCTCTTCCAGATCATCATCTGGAATGCCCTTCAAGTCCTCCATCAGAAAACACAAGTTGTCACCACCACCTCCTGAACTACTAACACCAACAAAAGCTTGTTCTGAGTTGGTAGAGAAATCAATATGCTCATCATAAGAACCTTCTGATGAAGCATATTCTGACTCATGACTTATCAAGGCAGCTTTACCTTGGACAAAGTCATCAGCAAGTTTGCCAGAAGATGACAACTTCCTCTTTTGCTCTATCTCTCTCTCAAAAGTGAGCAATTTCCCATGAAGTTAGGTGAGAGATAGAGTGTCCAGGTCAGCACTAGAGCGTAGGACAATGGTATATGTGTCCCATCTCTCAGGCAATGACCTAAGGAACCTGTTGTTCATCTGGTTGTTGGAGTACTCTTGTTTGACCATCTTCAGCTTAGAGATCAAACAAGAGAACCGCTCAAACTGCTAGGTCAGAGTCTCACCCTTTCTATATGAGAATGTCTCATATTGTTGGGCGAGGATTTCCCTATTGTTTGCTAAGACCGAATCAGTTCCTCCAATTTGTTCCTTTAGAGCAACCCATAGGTCATGAGCAGACTCATGATGCAAGAGCCCTGAATATATCTCATTAGGAATGGCCATGGCTAGAATTCCATGGGCTCTAGCATCAATTTCGAACAGCTTTAGATCTTCGTCCGAATATTGTTCAGGTTTCTTCGCAACCTGTTCATTAGATTCCGGGACGCTCACCATAGGCTTGTATAGCCCATGCACCACTGACTTCCAACAACCAGCCCTGTTGACAGCCAAGTGGTGTAGCATACGTCTTTGCCATATGTTATACTCGTTCCTAACCAGCATCGGAGGCTTGGTTGAGGAACCAGTATTGTGAGGATCATTAGTTGGTGTTGTCATCTCAGGTTTTAGTCAAAAACAAGTTTAAACAAGACAAACGTAACTCGAAACCACCAAAAGACCTCAAGATTTTGGCCAGAAACAGCAGAAACTCACTCTCTATGGCTAATTCTTGCAAATTGCTAATTCGATCAAACAGAGAGATCAAAAGAGCAGTTTCAAATGATCAATAGTGAAATTGATCAATGATTAACCTGCTCTGATACCATTTGACAGGATCTCAGCCTCTCGTTTGATCAATCAGATTATGTTTGCAGCGGATTTAGCACATTAATTAGCAATTAATGCAAGAACATAAAAGATATTGCATGTAAAAGCATAAGCATAGAGAGAGAAAAGAGTTCTGCGAAACAATAAATGTTCTATTGCTTAGCACATTTCGGCCTTTAAAACAGTATGGTTCCCCATCCTTTTATAGGCGGCAAAAGGATGGGCTGATGTCCTTTTCTGACATCAACTGAATATTAAAATTACAACTGACAAAACATAAAACTACTGAAGATGTCAACAGCTGACATCTTCTTACAAAAGTTTCCTAAGTACTGACAAAAGTAAAACTACTGAAATCCTACAACGACTCAAGAACAAACTCTTCAGTCGTTTATAACTACTGATACTATAACAACTGAAGAACATGCTCTTCAGCTGTTGTACAACTACTGAAACAAAATAAACTACTGAAAAGGAAAAACCATCACAACAACTAAAGAAGACTTCTTCAGCTGTTGTGACAAACTCTGAGTCTTCAGTACTTGGTCTTCAGACTTGGCTTCAGATGATGTAACAACTGATGACTTCAGTAGATATCATCAGTTGTTGTCTTCAGTCTTTGTCTTCAGACTTTGTGCTTTAGTAGAAGGTCTTCAGTTCTTCAGTTCTTCAGCTTTTGATTCTTCAGTACTTGTCTTCAGTACTTGAAGTCTTCAGTACTTGTAAGATCAGTACTTCAGACTTCAGTACTTGGTCTTCAGTACTTTGGAGTCTTCTTCAGCTGTTGTTCTTCAGTTCTTTGATCTTCATACTTTGTTCTTCAGACTTTGTCAGAACAGCTGATGGTTGGAGCTAAGATGCTCTCGAGTCTGACATTCAAGCAAGAGAACACAATAGCTGATGGGAGTCTTCAGTAGTTGTTGCAGTGGCATGTGGGACTTAGAGGTTTTCCTGATCTTGGCTCATTGGTTCTTTTGGTCAAACATTTACGTACGATGTGTGATAGCGTAAAAGTAAAGAAACGGTTTTAAAGGAAAGAAAAGTATGTTTTTAATATAAAACTAGAACTCACTCAGCAACGCTGACTTTGATGTGTTTCCAGTTGGCAGGTATGTTGCTGAGGATGGCACAGGGCGACTACTCAGTTGTTGAGGCTGGCATCCATATTTTCACATATCATTGTATTTTGAGAAGAAAACGAATGTTGTAAAGTTATGAAATGACATGTTTTAATTATTAATGAAATTTTAAATTCCGCTGCAAAGTAAGTGTACGTTTTAAAATGTTTATGTGCGATGAAGGACCAACCGTAAGGTGCCCGGGAACAGGGCCTTACATTGTTCGACCAGCTACAAGGTGTCAGTTAGTTCTCGAGGATAGGCCTTCGATCTGGCTACCATCAGTTAAAGGTGAAGGAGCAAGACATTCCTAACACAGCTTTTCATACACGTTATGGACACTACGAGTTTCTCGTTATGTCTTTGGATTAACTAACGCGCCAGTTGCCTTTATGGACTTGATGAACTGAGTGTGTCAGCTGATGTTAGATAAATTAGTGATTGTGTTTATTGATAATATCCTGATTTATTCTAGGAGCGAGGAAGAACATGCCGGCCACATACGCGAGGTATTGGAGACACTTAGGCGAGAGAAGTTGTATGCTAAATTCCCTAAGTGTGCTTTTTGGTTGCGCGAGGTTCAATTTTTGGGTCATGTTGTTAATGCTGAAGGAATCATGGTGGACCCAACAAAGGTTGAGGCAGTGATGCAATGGAAATCTCCAAAGACGCCATCCGAGATCCGTAGTTTCTTGGGTTTGGCAGGATATTAAAAGAGATTCATTCAAGACTTTTCCAAGATAGCCTCGCCTTTGACCAAATTGACTCGCAAGGACGTGAAGTTCATATGGGGTCGAGAACAGGAGTGTGCTTTTAAGGAGTTGAAGATGAGATTAACCCAAGCTCCTGTCTTGACATTACCCGAAGGGAGTGAGGACTTAGTGGTGTATTCGGATGCATCTCATTCGGGGATAGGTTGTGTGTTAATGCAACATGGAAGGGTGATAGCCTACGCATCCCGATAGTTGATGACCCACGAAGTCAACTATCCTACACACGATTTGGAGTTAGCGGCTGTGGTTTTCGCGTTGAAGATTTGGAGGCACTACTTATACGGGACGAAGTGCACCATCTTCACCGACCACAAGAGCTTGAAGTACTTCTTTGAGCAAAAGGATCTCAACATGAGACAAAGGAGATTGTTAGAGCTCATCAAAGATTATGATTGTGAGATCCACTACCATCCGAGCAAGGCCAACGTGGTGGCCGACGCCCTTAGCCGAAAAGAGAGACTCGAGCCGATTCGGGTGAAGGCATATCAGCTAGTGATGACCTCGGACGTGATGACTTAAGTGAAAGAATTTCAAGATGAGGCATTGAAAGAATATCACCTCAACTCTGAACGAATGAGAGGTCTAGTCGCGGAACTGGGGGAAAACACCCACGGGGTTAAAACCCGCTTTGGACGAATATGGATCCCTTGTTATGTAGATCTGCGAGGGCGAATCATGGATGAAGCTCACAAGATTCGATACTCCATTCATCTCGGTGCCACCAAGATGTATCAAGACATGAAGAAGGACTACTGGTGGGCGGGTATGAAACATGACGTGGTGGAGTATGTGAGTAAGTGCCTTACTTGTTTACAAGTGAAGGCAGAGCATCAAAAACCGTACGGGAAAATCCAACCTTTGGATATACCCGAGTGGAAGTGGGAACATATCACTATGGACTTCATTATAAAGCTACCCCGCACGGCAAGGGGGTACGATACCATCTGGGTGATTATTGAACGTCTAACCAAGAGTGCTCACTTCCTACCAATCCGCGAGACGTACTCATCCGAAAGACTTGTGGATCTGTTTATCAAGGAGATTGTAGCTTGTCATGGCGTGCCGGTGTCTATCGGGTCGGATCGTGACACCCGATTCACATCGAAGTTTTGGAAGAGATTCCATGATGCGATGGGGATGCGACTACACATTAGCACGGCTTATCATCCACAAGCAGATGGTCAGTCTGAGAGGACAATTCAGACGCTCGACGATATGCTCTAAGCGTGTGTGATCGATTTTGGAGGAGGTTGGGATGATCACTTACCGTTAGCAGAATTCTCATATAAGAATAGTTATCATGCCAGTATTGGCATGCCACCTTATGAGATGCTATACGGTAGAAGATGTAGGACACCCGTTTGTTAGGGTGATATTGGTCAGAAGGAATTAGGAGGTGTCGAGGTGATCGAGGCTACGACTGAGAAGTTAGAAAAGATCAAATCCTTCATGAAGACGACGAAATATAGACAAAAGTCGTATGCTGACAAAAGGCGTAGACCGATAGAATTCGAGGTTGGCGACCGAGTTATGTTGAAGGTCTTACCTTGGAAGGGGATCATCCGATTCAGGAAACAAGGTAAGCTAAGCCTGAGATACATAGGAGCTTTCCGAATCATCGCACGAGTAGGAGAGGTGGCCTATCGACTTGAATTGCCAGATGAGTTAAGTGGAATTCATCCCACATTCCATGTATCTCATTTGAGGAAGTGCTTAGCTGATGAAGACATGGTTGTACCACTGGAGGATATCAAAGTAGATGAACAGCTCAACTATGTAGAGCAACCAGCGGGCAATCATGGATCGTAAGGAGAAAAGGTTAAGGAATAAAGTGGTTCCTCTTGTGCGTGTACAGTGGAGGCACAGAAAGGGATCCGAGTCTACGTGGGAGACTGAAGAGGAAATGAGACATCATTACCCTCATCTGTTTGAGGAATAACAGGTTTCGGGGACGAAACCTATATAAGGGGGGTGGACTTGTAACGCCCGGATATTTTAAGAAGTTGTAAAAAAAAGAAGAATAAAAGTGGAAAATATAATTTAACCCAAAGATGAGGGGTTAAAGGGGTCAAAAGTACAAAATTTATAATAATTTAGTACAAAAGGTGGCATGGCCGCCCATGTTGCCTGCACCCTTCATCTCATTTGACATTTGAGAGAGAGAAAGAAGAGAAGCTTTGAATTTGAGAAAAAACTTCAAGCAGGATTCGAATTCAAGGTAAGAATTAGTGTTTTTAAATTGTTCTTGGCTAGATTTAGCCTCGGTTATATGTTCTTATATGTATGTGTGTTCAGGTTTATGTCTTTTAGACACATCTAGGTGTTTGAATTCTTTAGAAAGTTCAAGATTTAGAGTTTGAAGCTTGAAAGCAACAAAGGTGAGTTCTAGACCCCGTATTTCTGCATGTTTTATAAATTCTTGGGGCTGAAAATGTATGTAAACCATTTTTACAAATGTTGTAAGAGTAACCTTATGTATCCATGCATGTATGATGATGTTTATGAATGTTTTATGTTAGGTTCATGCTTAGAATAGTATGATTAAGCTTAGACTAAGATAATATGATGTTTGGAACTGGAAACGACATAGAAACATGTTCAACAGGTTGTCCATGCGCCTAAATAAGGCTCAACCACCTAAAATTTGCCTTGGAAAAGTTTCTAAGTCGCGTCATGCGCCCAAATAGGGCCCATGCACCCAAACAGTACCCCATGCATCCAAAAATGCCGTAGAATTTCTAAGTGATAGTCCATGCATCTAAACAGTAGACCATGCGTCCAAGACTTTGTCTCAGACGCCTAAGTGTAACCCATACGTCCAAATAGTTCCCATGCGCTTGAAATGGCTCATGCGCCTAAGTGTAGAAACATCCAAATAAGCCCATGCATCTGCATAGTTGCAATGCGCCTAAATAGGCCTCATGTGCCTACATAGTGCCCATGCGCCTATAACACTTAGACTATTTTCTAAAACTTTGAGAAAAACAGAATCATTAAGGTTTGACCCAAGTTTGACTTTAGGCTTTTAATTGATATTATATTGCATTATTATAAGTTGTTCTTATGTCAATAATAATTTATTATTATGTGGCTTATGTAGTATGTTTATGATCATAAATGCAAAGTATTATCATTAACAAAAGTGGAAGATTAATGATAAAGAAAATGAAATGTAATTAAAATAATCAAAAGTCTTGCAAGCACATAGGAGGTGCACGACCATGTTGTCGTTAGCTCAACTGTGATACGGGTTAGCTACCCCAAAGGATGCATACATGGTCAATCTTTGAGATTGGTAGGACCATTGTAGCATACCCTAGGTGACTGGGTTAGCTTCGTGCACATAGTTCGTGGTATATTTATAGACCACAGGCCCCACACCAGTTTTCATGCACATAGTTCGGGGTATTGCACATCGGTCCACATAGACAGTGAAAGATAAAGTTAAAAAGTATGAAATGAACAAAGTTGTATAGAAAAGAATGAAAGAAAGAAAGTATTACCTTGATGTATACTTGATGCATGCTCACATACAAAAGTAAGTAAAGTATTTTATAAAAAGAGTATTTTCATATATATACATTATACAAGGTATTTTAATACTTTTAAAATTAAGACTCACTCAGCAATGCAGACTTTTATACATTTTTAGTTGGCAGGTTGCAGGACCGGGTGAAGGGTGTATGCACTTGTACAACACAACAACACAAAGAGGAGAGTGTATGACAACACTTAATAATTAGAATGGGGAACTGGTGAAATGAGTTTAGAGGACTAAGAAACACAAGATGTAAATGAGCCAGAAACTAGAACAACACACAAGCAGTTGGTTTTCAAGGTTGAAGTATATTGATCTTCTAGTTCTTTACAAAATGGTTTACAGAGTTCTACACAAACTTGCTAAGTTACAAGGACCAGAAAATACTTATACTATAACCTACAGCCGGCCATACTTTGAAGGCCACCTGGATACATGAACTAGACAACAAAATCCATGTAGAGTCAAAAGGCAGATTGCCTTTTGACTAATGACTATGACATGCCATAGCTCACATCCTAATATATTACAAAAAGGATAAAGTATATAAAGTGGAAAGTTACAGATTCAAGACCTCAATGTACAGTTTACAAAAAGCATGGACCTTTTCACCAACTCATGAAAGGTTGGTGACTTATCAGAGTGGCAACGGAAAATGGTTCAGCTTTAGGTAAAAAGTACATCAGATAAAGCATGTATAAAAGTCTTCGGAAGAAATATGTCTTCAATGGTTGGCTTTGGAAGACTTTGTCTTTGAAGTTCGGAAGACTTCGTCTTTTGGCTTTGGAAGATATTGGTCTTGGCTTCGGAAGATTTCACACTTAGAATAAATTCTAAGGCAGTGTGAAACTTCTGAAGCATTCCACTTCAGTATACTTGTGCATGCATGCAGGAAAGACTTTGAGTGTTTGGGTTGCATCAGCCTTACTAATAACCTTACAAACTCCCCCTAGACTGATGCTACCAAAACACTTGAAGACTTCAGATATTGATAGTCCTTATTATGATGACGACCATCCCTTTCTTCATGAGATGGTCAGGATCGCTCAGACTCTCATAATATCTTCTTATGTCAAAGAGATCATGCAGAGGTAGATTGAACATATCCTGCTATGTGTAGACATGTTCAATACCTTGATCTCTTATGACATGTCATCTTTCTGGATTTGTGGTGTATGTCCAAGATAAGATGGGTCTTCCTGATGCCAGAGGAGCTGCTTGAATTGGAGTTGGTGGGGCATCCTCTTGTTGCACATCCTCAGGATGTTCCGACTCATCCTGAGGTTTGGAGGTGGATGTTTCCATCTTCTTCTTCTTTGACTTTGGTTTGGAAACCATCCTTTTCCTCCTCTTTGAAGTCTTTAACTGAGAAGACTGGCATGCAGCACCTAATTGATCTTCTTTGTCTTTCTCAGTTAGGTCTTCCTCTCTCACAGGTTCAGATTAAGAGGGGACAGATCCCTGCTGTGGATCAAAAGTGGAAGTTTATTGAGGTTCAACAGGAGGTTCAGGTTGTGTTGTCTTAGGTCTTTCAACCTTAACCTCCACTTCCTGAGGGACCTGACTTGGTGGGGAGTGTAAGTTAACAAGTTCACCTCTTTGGATCTTCTGCTTGATCACCCTGATGTGCTCATCCATGGTGGATAGAGACATGGGACCAAGTCTCGTTCCAGAGAATCCATACAGCTTCAAGAAGCTCATCATCTTCTGCCTGTCAACAGACTTTTTCAAGTTCTTATGGATGATGGCTCTTGATTTTACAGCTTCTTCCCTTAACTTCCTTTTGGTGATCTTTCTTTCTTTGGCTACATCAATTTCAAGTTGTTTGAGGTACTCAAACTCAATGTAGTCAAAGGGTAAGGGAAGAAGTGTATCAGCTTGATAGAGGCCTGTGGCACTCAGGTAGTTGATCATATTGATCCTATCCTTTTCTTTGTCTACCAGAGGTTCTTGTGGTACCACATCCTCTTGTTTCTGAGTTTGTTGAACTGGTGATAGAGTAGGCATATGCTTATAAGCCTCTTCCTTCTTCTTTCTTCTTTGATTTTTAGAAGAAGCTCTGCATCCTCTTCTTCCTTTCTCTCTTTTGATAGTTCCATGTCAGCCAGTTCATTCAACTCATCTAAGGGGAGAGAAATGATATTATCAATATCATAGTTCCTAGTCTGCAAGTAGTTTATCCTGACTGCCCTTAAGTCATCATCCTGAGTATTTGGTCTAGGGGCAGCCCTGATAGCACTTTGCATGAGCCTTGCAGACCCAGTAGAGGAACTTTCTCCCCTTAGCTTCCTTTTCCTCTCTCTCCCCTCCTCCTCAATCTCCTCAAAAGTTAATTTCCTTTCCCCTTTGTCACTCACAGACCTTTATGACTCAGGGTAGAGAGAGCTTTGGCCTTCATTGCTTGGTGTAGCTTCCAAGCTCTGGCTAGAGAGAGGTTGAGATGCACCTTCACCAGCAGGTGTCTTATCAAGGGTTTGAACATCTGTAGTAGTTTTTGGTGAGACAGGGCTCTCAGGTTCTACCACTGGGCCTTCAGTCAAGGTTTTCCCTTTGAAGCTAATCTCAGGGTCTGCCTCAACATCCAGTTGATCGATGGTATTGCCTAATTGCCTTTGTCTTCCTCTAAAGCTGAACTCTGCAGTGTTCTTATTTTGAACTATTTGAAGAATAAGAGTTCTTCTAGCAGTATCATACCTCCACCTAAAAATGTGACTTAGAGTTGGTGGGGATGATACTGCTCTTGGGATGCCTTTCTCAAAAAGACTCCTAATGACTGAGTCTATGCTGTCCACATCAATGTGGACTTGAGAAAGTTGCTGAGTATGCACAACTGCAAGTGAGGATGGTGAATCCTCAATGTCCATACTCCCTGAGGAACTCCCAGGTTCTGTGATTGTAATGACTTCCTCCCCCTTTATGGTAGCATCACCCTCTTGCACAGTAGCTAGGAGTTAGGTCAATTACATCCACGGGTTCTTGTGTTCCTGGTTGAGTTTCTCTTAAGGGTCTCCTAGCTAGATGTTCCTTGAGATAAGATATATCAAGTTGCTGATCATTGACCCTTTGTTGTAAGGTAGTCACTTGAGATTCAAGATGACTAACCTTGGAGACTAAATAGGTGCATGTTTTTGATAGTTTTTGCACCTTTAGTCTCAGATTCCCCTCATCTTTATCATAAGAATCTCAGATTCCCCTCATCTTTATCAGAAGAATCACTAGGGGATGAGAGAATGGGACCAATGTCCTCTTCCTCATCACCAGCATAGTGTTCTTGGCTGCTGATTTCCTCTGCTCAGTGACAACTTCAGTTGAAGTGTCAATGGGCTGAGTTGCCATGGTTGAGGCCTGAATGATGTAATCACTTGCTGAAGTGAGAGCCTCTTCCATATGGATATCCTGAACATGTTCAGAAGTATCAACCTCAGTAATAGGTGACTGATGTGGGCTAGACCAAGATGACTCAGGAGCACCCATCTCCCTTTATGGAGTGGTGTAGTAGGAAGACTCATGGTACTCACTGGCATCTAAGTCCTTATCAGTATAGAAGTCAAGGTTGGGAATTGGTTGGTTTAAATCTAAAGGGTGGGGATGGTAGCTGTCCCCTGAAGGTTGTTCACTTGAGTGTTGAGACTCAGAGTGAAGGCTTAAGGCTGTTGGGCTTGTGAGCTCATCAGGCTGAGCATGAGGAACCTCAGCACTGAATCTTGAAGTTATGGGAGTGGTTTGCTCCTCAGGGAAAGTGGGAGCTCCAGTCTCCACTTCCTCCTGTATAGGTGAGTATATGGGGGCCTACACAGACTCAGTAGCTTGTGAAGGGGTTCGTTTGTGTTTTCTTTGTATGGCTATTTTGGTGGTTGGGATGTAGAAGGTGTGGGTTCAACACTAGCTTGTGTTGCTAGGTTGTCACCTTGAGCAATGAGCTCTAACATTTTTGGGACAAGGGTTATTTCTACCCCTGAGAAGCCAACAGTTGGCTTCTTCAAGATTTTAAAGATGCCAGGCTTCATCTATCCCAATTTAAGAATATCACATGTTTCCCTCAACTGTGAGCCCAGTTCACAGTTGAGAATGTATTGAACATATCTAGGAAACATGTAATACTCTAAGGAGTCTAAGTTTGCTATTAATGTATAGACAAATTGAGAATACCTGAACTTGACCCCCTGACCATTCCATGTACTATGAAGGAGAGATCTTCAGGAATCTGGTCCCATCCTCCATGCTTGTTAGACAAGCTGTGGATGACCACATGGAGTAAGTACTTCCACTTAGATGAGACATTCCCTTTCCTGAAGGTCTTTATAAAGAAATCTCCTTCATAGCCCATCTGCTTAAAGGAATGATTGACATCTTCCTTGGGGAAGAACACCTCACCTTCTTCATCATCCAGCTGAAGATGAGTGACGATGATGGCCAGAGTGATGAAGACTGTTCTCCCTTGCACTGTGGCAGACAGTGCCTTCTCCCATCCAAAATGACCTCTTGGCAGGTCTTCCAGAACTCAAGCAAATGATCCTCATAGAGAGGATGATCAATGGTAAGGTAGGTGAAGTAGTTTGATAACGCCAAGAATTGGCATACCTCTGAGAAATAGGGATCTTTCTCAGAGTTTAACAGTGCAACCTGATTGTGTTGCCTGTGTAACTAGATAGAAAAATCTGGGTCATTTCGTCTGTCAAGGTTGGCCATTTTGAGTAAGCTTAGATGTGAAGGATGGATGAACGAAGGCAGTTTCAGAGAGAAAAAGTAGATTTTAGGTATGGAGAGAAGATGAAGATGATAAAAAGAGGGGGAAACCGAAAGGGTTTATGTGTGAAAAGGATTTGAGACAAAGTTAATGAAAGAGGATAAACTTTGAAATCCGGAAGGCGGTTGTCACACCCCCGGGCCCCGGTAGGGTGGGACGTCACAGATTAGCAACAACTTACATGGCAGCGGAAACAAACCAATATAAGAGCTCAACGGAAGAGAACATCACATGGCATTTCAAGTTTTCAAAAGACACCGAGCTGGAAACAGATCCAGCCCCAAATGTTTACATGTTCAACATAATTTAAATAGTCATTGTATCAAATTGTTCAAGTCACAAATTGGTCACACACAAACAATGCCATGGTCTCGGGATTGAGTCTAAGTCGTCCATAAGCTAAGAGTCTTCACGGGTTACCTGAAACATGCTCAAAAGAAAATTTGTGTCAACTAAAAAGTTGGTCAATTCAAGTGCTTAAAGTTTTAAAACAATAAAAAGGAACTCTTAAAGTCCACAGTAAAGGTTTCAGAATCAAGTGTGAAAGTTTATAAAAATCTCTTTTGATTTTAAAAGCATCATTTTTAGTATCAGTCATTGTGGGGTATCACAACCAACCCTTCACTTGGTCCCCGGTTGGCCTCTTCTAAACTTGTGTTCAACCGGATTTCCCCCGTAGGGAAGAACCAAGCCTCAGAACAGTGAACCATTCCTGCTAGGATGGTTCACCATAGTATCTTATTCAAAACCTGTTACATGCCACAAACGACCCCTCAGGATCTCAGTGGGGTACCTCCCTGTAGCGGGAGCCACTGTGCGTGGGGGATTCCCCAAATAGATCTATTCACATAAAATGAGCGGTTCACAAAAGAATTAATGATCATGACATAAGTATCAGCAGGTATCCAAAAGTCGCACATACAAGCATCAAATAAATCACAATCATATTTCATAAACAAAAGAGCATGTTTCATCTCAAAAACAGTAAGTAAAAAGGGATCACTAGAACTCACCTTAGACGTTAAGCAAAGAAATCCTTCGTGTGCCGGGAATGTCTCAAGTCTAGCACCCTAACATGAGTATATTAAATGATTAGATACTGCTCTAAACCTATTTAAGGTGCAACAAGAGTGCCTAAGACTTAAACGGACGGGTTCGGCTTTGATTCGATTAGGTTTGCGTAAGAAGTTTCCTTTTAAGGAAAGTTAAGGTTTTTCATGAAATCAAAGGTTTCTACATTACTAAAACAAGAATATATAGTAATTATGCCATTTAATGGGGCAAATGAACTTATGGGAGTCGGTTATGAAGTTTTGCAAAATTTACAGTTTTGCCCCTGAAGTTTCAAAATTGACAATTTCTACCCTTAAGATTAGTTTCTTGCATTAAGTGACCTATATTCTTAAAAATTAGGTTTAAGACCTTAATATAACTTTATTTTTAGAATGTATACTCAAATTTTCAGTTTATGGGCTCGGTTTGTAAATTACGCGTTTAATGTTGCCGGTTACGGTAAAACCGAACGGTTTAAAATGGTTATCTATGAGTTTTCATGTTTTTGAGTCTAGGACCAGTAGCTAACTTTTTAAAGTCATTTTTATGAGTTTCAAACCTTTTAGATTACAAAAATTTGTCTCTAAAAGTGGAAAGGCTCGTTTTTACGTTTAAACCGTTAAAACGCGTTTTTAGTCGGGTTTGACCATTTTAAAAGCTTGTTTGACCAACCATTTTACTTTTGAGGTTATTTTATCTTTTAAACTACTGGAAAGTCATGATTTTTATAAGTTGTAACATTTAACCCATTTATCATAGATTTTTCCTTAAAAACGCCTCTCGGTTTACACCCGGTTTCACTTAAAATCCATTTAAAATACCATTTGACCATTAAAAATTCTAATTAGCTCTAGAACACTTTGTTAATCCTTAATGAACCTGGAATTATCTTTAAAAAGTTTATAGTTCAAGATTTCTTGTTTTTAAGTAGTTTTAGCTTGTTTTCGGGTCCCGAAAGTGACCAAAATGGGTCTAAACACAACATGTCCTTTGTTCCAGAGATTAAACCACATTAACACTCTTAATATTCATCAAAACCTACTGAAATAACAGTCCCAATCGTGGCCTAGTTGTTCTACACATCCATGGACTTTAAAATATATAGAAAGTGTCATAAATGACCATTACACATGTGTAAATCATTGTAACTTGAGTTTAACCATTACTAAAACTTTATCTAACTTAAAAATCAGATTATTGGGGTGTCTTAAAAGTCATTTTGATCAGGTTATGAACCTGGTTTGAGAGGGTTTTCAACAAGTGTCTAAAAGAGGGTTTTTCAAGGTGTAATGCTTGTTTTTACCACATGTAGGTGGTGTATACACTTTGAGACTTTATAAACAGGTTTTTAGTAGTCTTAAAACCCATTAATATGCAGGTTACACGTTTTGTTTTGAAGGGTTACAAGATACACAAGTTAGATGGTGCCACAAACACCAAAAATAGGGGTTTCAAGGGGTAAATCGGGTTCTACCCATTAGAATGACCATTATGTCATGTGATATACCTTCAAGAACGTTGGGAACTCTTCAAGAACAAGGTTAGGGTGAGAGGTTTCTGTTACAACAAGAAAAAGTAAGGTTTTTAGGTGAAAAATGAAGAAAACATGAGAAATGTCCAAAACCGAGCACATGGAGCTTACACTTGATGTAACTCGCGATTTGGAAGGTGTGGATGGTCGTGAATGGCTGTAATCTCCTTGGACTTGACTGTAGAAGTCGAACACAAGCTGGAAACCACAAGTCTTGCAAGTTTCAAGCTTCAAAACTTCACCAAAAGTCACCTTCCTTGCGGTTTGCTGCTGGTCGATGGTTGCATGCTTGTAGTTTGCAATTTTGGGGCTGGAAAGGGGTTGGAATGGAGAGAATGTCGAGAGAGAGGAGAGTTCTCAGCTGGGATTTTCGAATAGAGGGAGAGAGTTTGAAAGTTTGCAAGTGAATTGCATGAATGGAGAGTGGAGTGATATGTTGGTGTAGAGTGTGGAAGTAAGCAAGGGTGTCCATTGGAGGACAAGGGGCGGCCGAAATGGCCTTGTCTTCTAGTGCACATTTCAATTTTAAATCTTAATAATTAAATTGTAGAGTAGATTTTATAAGAGGGGTGGTATTTTTGGTGGTATAAGTTGTTAATTAATTGGTTTAGTCTTGCACAAGGTACACATGCTAGGTTCGAAATTTCTAATGCACACACACACTTAATTGATTCATTTGATATTCTTAATTCTAGCTAGGGTGACTAATCAATATTCCCGGGCACTAAGATTCTAAAGGACAAAGATTTAAAATGACTAAATTCACATAAATCACATAGAATCATGAAAATGGATCAAATAAAAATTAGTGATTCTAACATTCTTGATATAATTGAATTGTTTCCATTATTAGTACTCATAAGACGGGATATGATGCAAACAAATTAGGGTTTAGAATAGTGACCTTGGGACCGGTTGTCACAGCGGTCCCACCTCTGAAAAAGTAGTTTGCTTTTTGCTCAAAAAGTTGTTTTCTTGGAATTCGAAAATCTTCTGAAGGTAAATTGTCTTCGGAAGTTTTAATGAAAAAGCTTCCGAAGCCAAAATGACTTTGAAAGAATTTCTCAAGGAGTTTTGACAAATTTGCTTCGGAAGAGAATGTTAAACTTAGATGCTTTGTTCCACAAAACAAAGCTTCTGAGAGTTAATATCCTTCAGAAGAAAAATATGGTCCTTAGTAACATATAAGTGCCTAAGAGAGTTTTAAGCTTTGGAAGATATTTCAAAATTTTCTTCTGAAGGTAAATTTTACTGACAGTTATTTGTCTTGAAGGTATATTTTCTTCTGAAGATAAAATCATATCTTCCGAAGGACCAAAATTTGTCAAAATTCTAAGAAAAACTCTTCAACAAGTTTTTATCCTTAGAAAACATGAGCTTATGAAGGTGATAGACTAGACAACTTAGGACACACGGATTTTAAGAAATAAAATGAATTAGTTTTAAGAAAAAGCTACTCAAAGTTAATCATCCCAATAGCTAATATAAGATACTTAAATCTCTGTCCATCAAAGGCTTTGGTGAACAAATCAGCATATTGTTCATTTGTGTTAACCTTAACTAGTTTAATTAATCCCTTTTCAAAGTTATCTCTAATTAAATGATACCTGATGTTTATGTGTTTTGTCCTTGAGTGCTGCACAGGATTCTCTGTGATAGAGATAGCACTGTTTTTGTCTATGTGAATGGGAGTCTCCTTGAAGTTGAAACCATAGTCAAGCATCTGATTCTGAATCCAAAGCACTTGAGCACAGCAGCTTGCAGCAGCAATGTATTCAGCTTCAGCAGTTGATGCAGAGAAACATGATTGTTTCTTGCATTGCCATGAGACAACCCTTCCACCAAGGAACTGACATCCTCCAGATGTAGACTTTGTAGTCATATTGCAACCACCATAATCACTATCTGTATATGCATACAGATTGAAGTCAGAATTCTTAGGATACCAAAGACCAAGTGTTGAGGCACCTTTGAGGTATCTTAGAATTCTCTTGACAGTGA
Organism: Flaveria linearis; assembly: GCA_024085815.1. Classification (NCBI taxonomy): domain Eukaryota; kingdom Viridiplantae; phylum Streptophyta; class Magnoliopsida; order Asterales; family Asteraceae; genus Flaveria; species Flaveria linearis. The sequence goes on along the minus strand of CM044003.1, from coordinate 59,515,268 downwards.
TGAGGTGAGACATCTTGGGGTTTGCTTGCTATCTTGCACAAATGCATATGGCAAACATGATATTAGGCCTGCTAGCTGTAAGATACATGAGAGACCCAATCATAGCCCTATAAAGGTGTTCGTCCACACACTCCCCCTCAAGATCAGGCACACGGGAGTGGTTTCTTGCTATGGGTGTCTTAACAATCTTACAATCAGTCATGTTGAATCTTTTGAGTATGTCCTGAACATACTTTGACTGACTTATGAAGATTCCATCTTCAACTTGCTTCACTTGAATGCCTATGAAGATTCCATCTTCAACTTGCTTCACTTGAATGCCCAGAAAGAAATTGAGTTCCCCCATAGCACTCATTTCAAATCTGTCTATCATCAGCTTCTCAAAGTCTTTGCAAAGCCTTGGATTAGTTGAACCAAAGATGATGTCATCTACATACACTTGAACTAGCAGTAAGTCATTTTCCTATCCTTTGATGAAGAGAGTTCCATCTATAGTACCTCTTCTGTATCCATGCTTGCAGAGATACTGAGATAGAGTCTCATACCACTTTCTTGGTGCTTGGTGTAGCCCATAGAGAGCCTTATCAAGCTTGCAGACATAATCAGGGTGATCAGGATCTGCAAAACCAGGTGGTTGTTTGACATACACCTCTTCATCAATCACCCTATACAGGCAAGCACACTTGACATCAAGTTGATAGACCTTGAAGTTCTTGGATGCAGGAAAGGCCAAGAATATCCTATCAGCTTCTAGTCTTGCTACAGGAGCAAAAACATCAGTGTAGTCAATTCCTTCTTCTTGTGTGTATCCTTGAACAACTAGTCTAGCTTTGTTCTTGATGACAATACCTCTATCATCTTTCTTATTCCTAAATACCCATTTGGTTCCTATAGTAGTCTTCCCATGAGGAAGAGGACATAGGTTCCAAACCTTCTGTCTCTTGAATTGAAGTAGCTCCTCTTGCATGGCTTCAATCCAACGTCCATCCTTCAGAGCCTCATCAACTTTCTTGGGCTCTATCTGGGACAAGAAACAAGAGTGAAGACAAACATTTGCTTCATGGGTTTGTCCTCTTGTTCTTACCCCGGTGTCAACATTTCCAATGATGTTTGTGGTAGGATGAGACTTGTGGATCCCTTAGCTGAGGGATCACATCAAGTTGCTGAGATAGATCTAAATTAGAGAAATTTAGATCTGGCATAGATGCTTCCTCCACCACTTCAACACACTTATCAAGAGAAATTTGATCTAATGAGTGTGTGACATCATTGATATGTTCATCTATGGGGTGGTATCAGCATCAAGAAATTCTTGATCACTTGTTGGGTTTGTTAGAACACTAAAACATAGTTTAACCTTTTAAACTTTCAGAAAACGCAGCGGATGTTAAGGATTATAACAAGTTTATAATCTGAAAATTTTGTGTTCTAAATGTAGTTTTAAGATGGAAAACAAAACCCAAAACAATAGGATCTTAAATATGTGAATGGACAAGCTATGAACATACACAAATGTACATAAAATCACAGCTATATGAAGCTGTGATTTGCTACCTTTCTCCAACAGAAAAGTCGACCAAGATGAAAGCTTTTGGATGTTTGAAATGGCCAAGAACTCAAGTGTAGAGGTCCTCAAGCTAGTATACCCCAAGCTCTATGCAAACACACCTTCTTGTTAGGTAGAATACACCAAGATCACCATGAAAACCCTCTTATTTTCTGCAGAAAACCCTCTTTTCTGCTGAATGAAAAACGCAGCCCCTTGGAGAGAATTAGAGAGTTCTTCTTGTTAGTTGCATGTATATGAGAATCATGATCATGGAGTGCAAGAATCTCACACCAAGAACCACATAAAAACAACTCAAAATCAGCTCTAAGCACCTTCAATGCTGCTGCCTTAGTTCGTAAAAGGGAGAGAGAGAGAGAGGTGAGCTGAATTTTTTGAGCTCTTGCATGTCATGTTTTATGAGAAGTAGTGTATTATATGCTAGTTAGTGGAGCTAGACACATGCATGTGCTTGCTCTTCCCAAAGGCAAGTTAGTGGAAACTTTGAAGGCATGCATGAGTTGTGTTCTTATCAAGAGAATATAAGAAATCACTACACATGCACATGCAAACCTTGAAAGTGGACGGTTTTTGAAGGTTAAAAGAAGGATGTTTTTCTTTTAACAAAACACATTCTCATACATGCATGTATGTGTGTTGTGGTGGATGGCCACAAGAAGAAAAATAGATGTTTTTTCTCACAAAACAAATATTTACACACACATAAATATTGTCTAGTCTTTTAACTAGTTTATACAATTAACCAATTAATTGTATAAGTAGTATACTCTCATTATTATTTGGTGTTATACAACTAATTTAAATAACACTTCAAATAATATCATTGAACAAAATATCCTAATAAATTGTTCCATCTCATATGCAACTTATTTAGAAAACCCATTTTCTAAATTTGGTGTAAATATTTAATTGCATGATCATATCATCAATTAAATATTAATTGGTGTTTGCTAAGCTTGTTATTGGGTATAACCCGACTTGGATCATAACGTACTAACCACATCAATATTCTAAGTGTCTTGGGCACATAGAATCCTACAATCTCCCACTTGCCCAAGATTCATAGAAGATTGATGCAAGTAGCAAATGACGCCTAACAACGGTTTACTACCCTTAATACGCATGACTTATGGCCATTCAATAACATCATCCCATTCAAGTACCTTACTTGAAATGATTTAGGTGAATCAATCATTTATCCTTTTGTTACAGATGTCATGTTAAATCCAAGAACACAGAATGATCATTCCTTGTTGATTTAACTTAGTCAGGCCTTAGACATCTAGCTCTCAACGAATAAGAGGAACAAATTCCATCTTGACTACATACGTTTCTCACAAACACCTCATATTATACCTGAACGTACCCTTATGTACTGTCCACTATTTCAGGACAGTGAAGAAGTGGTTCAAGGCATAATACTTGGTGAATATCAAAACCCAATATGTATCTCAGGTCGGAGGATACCAAATGATATTCGCCTTTACTCAAATTTACTTATGATCAATCGATAAGATTCCATGTAGTAAAATTTGAGATGCGGGTTAGTCCAATATTTGTATCCCACAAATATCTATGAACCTTGGTAGCAACCCATTGCTCTATATTCATCCTTATGAATATCAACCAATCCAAGTTCATAATAGTCTTACCCTCATACTTGTTCCCACAAGTATGAACGACTACAGACATTTTGAGTAAATAATTTACTCATGGATTAAAACATGCTAAATTGGAACATTAATTGAAACATTATAACCAAATAATTTTACTCAAATAATAAAGAGTTCCACATATTCAAATACAAAATTTGATCAAGTCCAATCACTAGAATATCGAAGTCCTAAGGCATAGGTATGACTTTCATGCTTTGCCCTTTCGAGGAGCTTCGTGAGTGGATCCGCAATATTTTGATCAAAGTGAACTTTGCGAATACATATCTTTCCTTTTTCAACTTCATCCCTTATGTAGTTGAATCTCCGCTCATTGTGCCTAATCTTTTGATGTGCACGGGGTTCCTTGATTTGAGCAATCATACCCTCCTTATCACAAAAGATTTCTAAGGGGTCTTGAATGGTAGAGACCACCCTTAGATTGGTAATAAACCTTTTATTCATGCAGCTTCCAAAGCTGCTAATGAGGCGGCTATGTATTCCTATTTTGTAGTGGACAATGCTACCCTTATCATAATGGAGACGTACCCCGTTTATGATCGAGGATCATCTCGATTAGTTTGGAAACTAGCATTCGTGTAACCCTTTACAACTAGTTCCTCTTCATCAGATCCGTATATTAGAAACATATCCTTAGTCCTCCTAAGGTGTTCCAATATACTTTCAACAGCCATCCAATGGCTGTTACTTGGATTCTGCTGATATCTACTTGTCATGCTTAACGCGCATGACACGTCCAGTCTAGTGCATATTTTCGCATACATGATGGATCCTATAGCAGACGCATATGGGATGTCCTTCATACGATGTTGCTCATCCTTTGAGCTTGGACATTGAGATGCACTCAATATTGTCCCTCTTTGAATAGGTACCATACCTTTCTTAGAGTTTTCCATCTTGAACCTTTTCAAGATTTTATCAATGTATGCACTTTGGTTTAACCCTATCAACCGCCTCGATCTATCCCTATAGATCTTTATTTCCAAAATATAGACGGTTTCACCGAGATCTTTTATGGAAAAACAACTTCCAAGCCAGGTTTTAACACCTTCCATGGTTGGAATGTCATTTCCAAAATGTAGTATGTCATCAACATACAATACTAAGATTATGATTACACTCCCACTAGCCTTTTTATACACATGAGCCTTGTCAATATCTAAGTTTCCATGCATGTTTTGTTTTCTTCTCGAAAACCCACTTGCATCCAACCGGTTTGGAGTTAAGTGGAGTGTCAACCAATTCCTAAACTTGGTTGTCATACATGGATTGCATCTCTACGTTCATGGCTTCCAGCCATTTGTCACAATCCTAATTGGACATAACATTATGGTATGTACTTGGCTCATCGGAGTCAATCTCATAGTATCCATCCATGAAAGATCCATATATTTCAGGTGGAATGCTAACTCTACCAGATCTATGAACGTTTTGTGTGTATCGATCAACCTCTTGATCATTATCAACAACCTCTTGTTGATAGCTAGTGTCAACCAAACGTGTATAGGCTTGTGGATCTTGATCCTCATCAAATTCCACTGTTCTATGCGTCATTCCTTCCATAAGGAACTTGGCTTCCAAGAACTATGCCTTTTGAGCAATAAATACCTTTTGCTTTGTTGGATCAAAGAAGTAGTATCCTATACAATCCTTTTGGATATCTAACAAATATACACTTAGTGAATCGACTTTCAGTTGGTTTGGGTGTTAAGCTTAACATAAGCTTCATAACCCATACTTTTAAATATGATGGCGATGGAACTATTCCATTTCATATTTCAAAAGGCGTCGAATCCACTTTCTTGGTTTGGGCCATATTCAAAATACGAGCCTTGGAGAGTAATGCGAAACCCCAAAATTATAGAGGTAGTGAGCTTATAGGCATCATAGGTCGAACCATATCCAATAGGGTTCGATCTCCTTTCAGACACATCATTATATTATGGTGTTCTGTGAGGAGTAAGTTGTGAGACAATCTTACAACTTCCTAGATGATCCCCAAAAGTCTCACTTAGGTATTCACCTTCTCTATCTAAACGGAGAACTTTGGTAGTTCTATTGAGTTGATTTTCTACTTCATTCTTGAAGTTTTTGAACATTTCAAATTCTTCATGTTTATGTGCCATCAAGTACACATAACCATAGCGACTATAATCGTCGGTTAAGGTAATGAAGTAAGTTTCACCATACCTTGTCATTGTTTTAAAAGGACCTCATACATCCAAATGTATGACTCCTAATAAATCTTTTGCCTCTCATTAGTACCACTAAAGGGCGTGTTGGTCATCTTACCTTGTAAACAAGATTCACACTTATCAAATGAACAATTTTCATTTGTTTTCAAAAGACCATTCTTTTAAAGTGTTTAAATCCGATTCTTGTTTATGTATCCAAGATGACAATGACAAGAATAAGAGTCACTTAAACCATTTTAAGTCTCTTGGTGTATGATAGGTATAATGTGTTATTATAGGACGAATCATCATGAACCAATTCATAAATATTATTAGAAGGCACAGCCTTGAAATAATATACATCATCCATATAAACATAAATACCATCATTTACTAACTTTAAATCATAACCATATCATTTTAAAAGGGAAACTTAAATCATGGTCCTAGTCAAACTAGGGGATATAACATGTTTGAATAACTTCCAAACCTTTTGAAAGTTTCAAAACATAGTCTCCTTTCTTAAAGTGCTTATTTCTTTTGAACCCTTGCAACAGTTTGCAATAGTGAGTTCCACATGTGGTATCCAATTACCCATGTGCTTTGAGGAAATAACATTTAAGTTAATATGGATTATGAAAGTTGTGCTTGAGGTTTGCCTAGCATCCATCTTATTTCTCAACTCATTGAGATAGGTTGGACGATTCCCTTTCAAATGACTTATCTCACCATACTCAAAGCATGGATCGTTTTCAGTTACCATAGGCTTCATAAGCTTAGGTTTTGGAGGTTCCGCTTTGATCTTCCCTTCCCCTTTGCCTTTGATGTGCCCCTTTCCTTTGGCAACATTTGCCTTGGGATCGGGAATGGCCTTAACATCGTCGGGGTCGGGTTGGTTAGGAATAGGATCGTCAAGGACATTTGCCTTTGCTCTTGCTTGAGAACAATTCTTAAGTTTCCAGACTAGTCCATAAGGTTATTATGGTTCAGACGATCCCTCTCTAAAATAGTTCTCAGTGATAGGGTATGGACGGTCGGGGTGGTAGCATTATTGTTTGCGGCCATTTTACAAATTTTACAAAGTTCTTTTAGTATTTCTGAAAATTTCATTTTAATTATTAATACCCTTTATGTCTCATAGACAATTAATAATTAAAATCTAGAATCCAACGTTACATTCAAATAACGGTTAGGTGACCTTTATCCCATTATTCAAATTAACAAGGTAGTCAACTTTTGACAATTGCAACCTTTTGCAACTTCTAGCGGTATGGGATCGACTTTAAACATCATATGTAAAGTCGGCATGTTAATCCCATCAACACCATTTGGAAACCATATTTTAGGTGATCCATTCAACATGGTTTGCAAATCAAGTTACCCTACTTGCACACACATGTGAGTTTACCAACATAAGTGGTTAGGTGACCTTTATCCCACCAATGTGGTATTCCCACCTTAAGTCATAAGTTCCCTCAAAATGGTTAGGTGACCTTTATCCCATTAAGAGTTTCCAAATGACTTAAGTGTTGTGCAAAAGGACGGTGTTAAACTTGTTTGAAAAGGGATTTTTAGTTTTCATTAATTCTAGTTTTGAAAACTCTATGTACCTTGTATTTGCATGCTTTCAAATACAAGGTATCCTATGGTTCATTTTTAATAAAACCTCTTTTATTAAATCATTAATCCTTTTAATAACCTCTTATTAACCACTTAATGATTAGAACCATAAATTTTCAGCTTGTTAAGTTTGCTAATGAGTTTGTTATGCATATCTAAATATCAAACAACAATCATACAACAAACAACCAAACAAGCATAATATAAACAACCACAATGTGCATATGTGCATATGTGCATATGTGCATATGTGCATATGTGCATAACCATAGCATCTAAAGTGGTCCACACTTGTTTGCCATCACAAGTGTGGTCCATAGGTCTTTCCTAAGGGTCACAAACAATCACATGGAAAGCTTCCAAAAGCCTCCCACTTGAAACCGCATCCAAAATGCTCCATGTTTCTCTTGTGACCTTCCTTTGAGCTTCCAATGTGTATGTCTTCATATTACAAGATATAAAGTCCTAATACAAGATATCTAGTAAAATGAAAATACACCTAATCTATTTATTACAACCCAATAATAAATAAATTACATTTGAAACAAAGCACAAATAACAAATAATACAACCCAATCGAATGAATGAATACAACCATCACAAATATCCAAACAATCACAAGGTCAATGGCTAGGTTATGCACTAAAACATCCAATGATCAAATCATCAAAATATATAATGAAACCCCACTTAAAACCTTCAAATTTCAGCCAACATAAACTGAAATTTTGGTTTTAAATATTGTCCAAACAATCAACATATCAACATACATATCTTTCAAGGTTTAATCACAAGCATGTGTAATGTAACCTTGAAAGTTGGGGTTTCAACAAGACATAATATTCCAGCCCAAAAACAGCCTATAACATGTCTAATAACATCTTTTAAAACCTATTTCAAAAGATAAAACAAGCAAGTCATCCACATAACCGGCTCTTGATGCCATTGTTGGGTTTGTTAGAACACTAAAACATAGTTTAACCTTTTAAACTTTCAGAAAACGCAGCGGATGTTAAGGATTATAACAAGTTTATAATCTGAAAATTTTGTGTTCTAAATGTAGTTTTAAGATGGAAAACAAAACCCAAAACAATAGGATCTTAAATATGTGAATGGACAAGCTATGAACATACACAAATGTACATAAAATCACAGCTATATGAAGCTGTGATTTGCTACCTTTCTCCAACAGAAAAGTCGACCAAGATGAAAGCTTTTGGATGTTTGAAATGGCCAAGAACTCAAGTGTAGAGGTCCTCAAGCTAGTATACCCCAAGCTCTATGCAAACACACCTTCTTGTTAGGTAGAATACACCAAGATCACCATGAAAACCCTCTTATTTTCTGCAGAAAACCCTCTTTTCTGCTGAATGAAAAACGCAGCCCCTTGGAGAGAATTAGAGAGTTCTTCTTGTTAGTTGCATGTATATGAGAATCATGATCATGGAGTGCAAGAATCTCACACCAAGAACCACATAAAAACAGCTCAAAATCAGCTCTAAGCACCTTCAATGCTGCTGCCTTAGTTCGTAAAAGGGAGAGAGAGAGAGAGAGGTGAGCTGAATTTTTTGAGCTCTTGCATGTCATGTTTTATGAGAAGTAGTGTATTATATGCTAGTTAGTGGAGCTAGACACATGCATGTGCTTGCTCTTCCCAAAGGCAAGTTAGTGGAAACTTTGAAGGCATGCATGAGTTGTGTTCTTATCAAGAGAATATAAGAAATCACTACACATGCACATGCAAACCTTGAAAGTGGACGGTTTTTGAAGGTTAAAAGAAGGATGTTTTTCTTTTAACAAAACACATTCTCATACATGCATGTATGTGTGTTGTGGTGGATGGCCACAAGAAGAAAAATAGATGTTTTTTCTCACAAAACAAATATTTACACACACATAAATATTGTCTAGTCTTTTAACTAGTTTATACAATTAACCAATTAATTGTATAAGTAGTATACTCTCATTATTATTTGGTGTTATACAACTAATTTAAATAACACTTCAAATAATATCATTGAACAAAATATCCTAATAAATTGTTCCATCTCATATGCAACTTATTTAGAAAACCCATTTTCTAAATTTGGTGTAAATATTTAATTGCATGATCATATCATCAATTAAATATTAATTGGTGTTTGCTAAGCTTGTTATTGGGTATAACCCGACTTGGATCATAACGTACTAACCACATCAATATTCTAAGTGTCTTGGGCACATAGAATCCTACATCACTGTCACCACCACCATCATCTTCTTCTGCATTTGAAGTTTCTTTGTTAGTCTGTTGAGCCTCTGAGCTGGAACTTGAAGGCGTCTCAGATGGATTAGCTGAAGTTATCATTGTTTTGCTGATAGAAACTTCATTTGCTAAAGTAGTTACAACTGGAGCTGAAGATGTGTAACTTGAAGGTCTTCTTAGCTCAAATCTTGGATCAGGATCACCTGGAGGTAAAATGTCTATAGACCCTGAAACACTCTTACAAGATTTGTTAAAACAGTTGGTAACTAAGTCAAGATCAAATAGTCAATCCGGACCAGAACCTTTCACACTGGGAGTGTGCTCATTGAAAGTCACATTGGCTGACTCCTTAACTCCTCTAGTTCTGAGATTGTATACTCTATAAGCTTTAGCTTGAGAAGAGTATCCAATGAAGTGTCCATCATCTGATTTCTTAGCAAACTTGACAATTTGATCTTTGGTATTCAAGATGCTGCATGGACATCCAAATGACATGAGAAAACCAATGAAAGGTTTTCTCTTATGCCAAAGTTCATATGGAGTCTTACCATGAGTCTTAACCACTAAAACTCTATTCTGCACATAGCAGGCAGTGCTGACTGCCTCTGCCCAGAAGGTGATAGGCAGTTTAGAGTCAGACAACATGGTTCTAGCAGCTTCAATTAGTGTCCTATTTCTCCTCTCAGTAACACCATTTTGCTGAGGAGTCCTGGGAGCACTGTATTGTCTTGTAATACCCTTTTCATCACAAAATGTATCAAGGATTTGGTTCTTAAATTTAGTTCCTTGATCACGTCTTATGGTTTTGACCTTGTGATCACATTGATTCTCAATTCTTAAGATGAAATTCTTCAAAATCTCAAGGGTCTCATCCTTAGTTCTAAGAAAGAAGACCTAAGTGAATCTTGTAAAGTAATCTGTGATCACCAGACAGTAAGAGGTCCTTCCTAGACTCATTACACTGGTGTGGCCAAAGAGATTCATATGTAACAAGTGTAGGGGGTGTAGTGATGGAGTTTCTTTCCTTAGGCTTGTGAGATACCTTATGTTGCTTTCCTTTCAGGCATGCAACACAATGATCATCACTTGTAAACTCTTTCCTTGGCATTCCAGTTACCAAATCATTCTTAATTAGCTTATTCATGTTCTTAAAGTTTACATGGCACATTATTTTATGTCAAAGAAAAGACTCGTCCCTATTGGCTAAAGATAGAAAGCATGAAACTTCCCCTAAGGGAGATGTTTCTTGCAAATCCATCTTATACATGTTCCCTTTCCTCGGGGCTCTAAGCAGGATATGCTCATGAGGAATAATCACCCCGGGCTTGAGAACAATGCACTCATGCTCAGTAAAGAGCATGTTATGACTTTGATCACAAAATTGGGATACACTCAAAAGATTGTACCCAAGCTCCTTGACAAAGTTTACCTTGTTAATGTTGAGCTTACCATTTGTGACCTTGCCCCTTCCAGAAATGTAGCCTCCTTCATCTCCTCCAAAAGCAACTGGTCCTCCATCAATCCATTCAAAGTTCTAGAGTAGTGACCTATTGCCTGTCATGTGCCTGGAACAGCCACTATCAATGATCCAGACATTTTTTGTTTGTCTTGAGCTGTTCCTGCATAAAGAGAATGATTAGTTACATTTGGAAACCCAAGCCTTATTGGTCTTGGGCTCATCAAAGGAAGTAGAAGGTAATGAAACAGTAATAGATCTTATAGTTATGCTTTGAGGATCTCTTGCTGTTGTTGATGGAGAACTTTCAGTCAGTTGGTATTTCCTTGACTTCCGCACCACCTTTGGAAGTTTGGACCTGACCTTCAACACCTCGGAAGCTTTTGAGACTTCGGAAGTTTTGATGACTGAACCTTTGGAAGACTCTGCTAACAAAGCAGTAGACTTCAGTGCTTTGGAAGTATTCCTTTCTTTCGAGGCCAAATCTTCTTCCGAAGGCAATTTTCCACTTGCCTTCTTCTTTCCTTTGGAGCTTCCGAAGGAAACGGATTTTCCTTCCAAAGCTGAGTTCTTCTTAGATCTCTTGGGAGTCTCTTTCTTGGTCACATGAAGAGTACTCTTTGGATTGTATGGACAATCCATAGCAAGATGAGAGGTACTTTCACACATGACACAACTTATCTTTTTCTTCCCAAGAGTTTTCTTCTGAGAACAAAGCTGACTTTGATCACTTCCCTTCTCCACCTTCATCTTTGCAGATGCTGATGTAGGATTCTATGTGCCCAAGACACTTAGAATATTGATGTGGTTAGTACGTTATGATCCAAGTCGGGTTATACCCAATAACAAGCTTAGCAAACACCAATTAATATTTAATTGGTGATATGATCATGCAATTAAATATTTACACCAAATTTAGAAAATGGGTTTTCTAAATAAGTTGCACATGAGATGGAACAATTTATTAGGATATTTTGTTCAATAATATTATTTGAAGTGCTATTTAAATTAGTTATATAACACCAAATAATAATGAGAGTATACTACTTATACAATTAATTGGTTAATTGTATAAACTAGTTACAATACTAGACAATACATATGTGTGTGTTAAATGTTATAATTTATAAAAGAGAATCTCCTTTTTAACAAGATAACCGTCCACTTTGTTCCATCAAGTGGGAGACACACATGCATGTGTGTTTCCACTACAAGATTCTCTTGATATACACACACACATGCATTGCTCCATTGACTAAAAAATGCTCTCCTTTTCTCATTCAACTTTTGCATGCAAACAAGCAATATAATTCAGCTCATCACTCTCTCTATTTACGGAAATAAAGCAGCAACATTGAAGTTTTGGAGCTGATTTTCATATTGTTCTTGGAGTATTCTTACAACAAGAGAGGTTCTTGCACTCCATGAATATAGTTCTCATTTGCATGCAACACAACAAAGCTCTCTTTCTCCCTACATGCTACGGTTTCTTTTCAGCAGAAAAGAGGGTTTTCTGCAGAAAATTGAGGGCTTTTCATGTTGTTCTTGGTGATTTCTACCTAACAAGAAGGTGTGTTTGCAAGGAGCTTGGGGTATACTAGCTTGAGGACTTCTATCCTTGAAGTCTTGGCTGAATTTTGGACATCATTCAAACTTGTTTTGGTCGATTTTGGCTGCTGCAGTAAGGTAGAATCACAGCTCTATGTAGCTGTGATTTTATGTAGTTTTACATGTCATATAGCTTGTCCATTCACATATTAAAGATCCTATTGTTTTGGGTTTTGTTTTTCATCTTAAAACTACATTTAGAACACACAATTTTCAGATTATAAACATGTTATAATCCTTTACATCCGCTGCATTTTCTGAAAGTTTAAAAGGTTAAACTATGTTTTAGTGTTCTAACAAACCCAACAATGGCATCAAGAGCCGGTTATGTGGATGACTTGCTTGTTTTATCTTTTGAAATTGGTTTTAAAAGATGTTATTAGACATGTTATAGGCTGTTTTTGGGCTGGAATACTATGTCTTGTTGAAACCCCAACTTTCAAGGTTACATTACACATGCTTGTGATTAAACCTTGAAAGATATGTATGTTGATATGTTGATTGTTTGGACAATACTTAAAACCAAAATTTCAGTTTATGTTGGCTGAAATTTGAAGGTTTTAAGTGGGGTTTCATTATATATTTTGATGATTTGATCATTGGATGTTTTAGTGCATAACCTAGCCATTGACCTTGTGATTGTTTGGATATTTGTGATGGTTGTATTCATTCATTCAATTGGGTTGTAATAATTCCTTTTGATATTTCTATTTGGGTTGTAATTTGTTTATTCATTTGGCAATGTAATAAATAGATTAGAAGTATTTTTTCTTTTACTAGAAAATATGTATTAGGATATATATTTTGTAAAAGAAGATGCTCGGGAAGGAACAAAAGGAAGACACAAAAGATAGACTTGAAGCATTTGGATGCAAGTTCAAGTGGGAGTCTTTGGAGACCTCATCATTTGTGTTGTGTTCAACCCTTAGGAAAGACCTTATGACAACACTTGTGATGGCAAACAAGTGTAGTCAATTTAGTGGCTATAGTTATGCACATATGTTTGTATGATTGTGCTTGTTTGGTTGTTTGTTGTATGATTGTTATTTGACATTTGGATATGCATAACAAACTAATTAACAAACTTAATAAGCTGAATTTTATGGTTCCTAATCATTAAGTGATTAATAAAAGGTTATTAAAAGGATTAATGATTTAATAAAAGAGGTTTTATTAAAAATGAACCATAGGATACCTTGTATTTGAAAGCATGCAAATACAAGGTAAATAGAGTTTTCAAACTAGAATCAATGAAAACTAAAAATCCCTTTTCAAACAAGTTTAACACCGTCCTTTTGCACAACACTTAAGTCATTTGGAAACTCTTAATGGGATAAAGGTCACCTAACCATTTTGAGGGAACTTATGACTTAAGGTGGGAATACCATATTGGTGGGATAAAGGTCACCTAACCACTTGTGTTGGTAAACTCACATGTGTGTGCAAGTAGGGTAACTTGATTTGCAAACCATGTTGAATGGATCACCTAAAATATGGTTTCCAAATGGTGTTGATGGGATTAACATGCCGACTTTGCATATGATGTTTAAAGTCGATCCCATACCGCTAGAAGTTGCAAAAGGTTGCAATTGTCAAATGTTGACTACCTTGTTAATTTGAATAATGGGATAAAGGTCACCTAACCATTATTTGAATGTAACGTTGGATTCTAGATTTTAATTATTAATTGTCTATGAGACATAAAGGGTATTAATAATTAAAATGAAATTTTTCAGAAATACTAAAAAGAACTTTGTAAAATTTGTAGAATGGCCGCAAACAATAATGCTACCACCCCGACCGTTCATACCCTATCACTAAGAACTATTTTAGAGAGGGATCGTCTGTACCATAATGGACTGGTCTCGAAACTTGAGAATTGTTCTCAAGCAAGAGCAAAGGCAAATGTCCTTGACGATCCTATTCCTAGCCAACCCGATCCCATGGCAAATGTTGCCAAAGGAGAGGGGAACATAAAAAGCAAAGGGGAAGGGAAGATCAAAGCGGAACCTCCAAAACCTAAGCTTATGAAGCCTAAGATAACGAAAAACGATCCATGCTTTGAGTATGGTGAGATAGGTTATTTGAAAGGGAATTGTCCAACCTATCTCAAAGAGTTGAGAAATAAGAGGGATGCTGGGCAAACCTCAAGCACAACTTCCATAATCCATATTGACTTAAATGTTATTTCCTCAAAGCACATGGGTAATTGGATACCACATGTCGAACTCACTATTGCAATCTGTTGCAAGGGTTCAAAAGAAATAAGCACTTTAAGAAAGGAGACTATGTTTTGAAACTTTCAAAAGGTTTGGAAGTTGTTCTTCAAAACATGTTATATGCTCCTAGTTTGACTAGGAACATGATTTAAGTTTCCCCTTTAAAACGATATGGTTATGATTTAAAGTTAGTAAATGATGGTATTTATATTTATATGGATGATGTATATTATTTCAAGGCTATGCCTTCTAATGATGTTGATGAACTGGTTCATAATGATTCGTCCTATAATAACACATTATACCTATCATGCACCAAGAGACTTAAAATGGTTTAAGTGACTCTTATTCTTGCCATTATCGTCTTGGTTACATAAACAAGAATCGGACTTAAACACTTTAAAAGAATGGTCTTTTAAAAGAAAATGAAAATTGTTCATTTGATAAGTGTGAATCTTGTTTACAAGGTAAGATGACCAACACGCCCTTTAGTGGTACTAATGAAAGGGCAAAAGACTTATTAGGAGTCATACATTTGGATGTATGTAGTCCTTTTAAGACAATGACAAGATATGGTGAAACTTACTTCATTACCTTAACCGATGATTATAGTCGCTATGGTTATGTGTATCTGATGGCACATAAACATGAAGAATTTGAAATGTTCAAAAACTTCAAGAATGAAGTAGAAAATCAACTCGATAGAACTACCAAAGTTCTCCATTTAGATAGAGAAGGTGAATACCTAAGTGAGACTTTTAGGGATCATCTAGGAAGTTGTAAGATTGTCTCACAACTAACTCCTCACAGAACACCATAACATAATGGTGTGTCTGAAAGGAGATCGAACCCTATTGGATATGGTTCGACCTATGATGCCTATAAGCTCACTACCTCTATAGTTTTGGGGTTTCGCACTACTCTTCGAGACTCGTATTTTGAATATGGCCCAAACCAAGAAAGTGGATTCGACGCCTTTTGAAATATGGAATGGAATAGTTCCATTGCTATCATATTAAAAGTATGGGTTATGAAGCTTATGTTAAGCTTAACACCCAAACCAACTGAAAGTCGATTCACTAAGTGTATGTTTGTTGGATATCCAAAAGGACTGTATAGGATACTACTTCTTTGATCCAACAGAACAAAAAGGTATTTATTGCTCGAAAGGCAGAGTTCTTGGAAGCCAAGTTCCTTATGGTAGGAATGACATATAGAATAGTGGAATTTGATGAGGATCAAGATCCACAAGCCGATACACGTTTGGTTGACACTTGCAATCAACAGGAGGTTGTTGATCATGATCAAGAGGTTGATCAATACACATAAAACGTTCACAGATCTGGTAGAGTTAGCATTCTACATGAAAGATATGGATTTTTCATAGATGGATGCTTCGTTGTTGACTCCGAAGAGCCAACTACATACCATCATGCAATGTCCAATTCGGATTGTGACAAGTGGCTAGGAGCCATGAACGTAGAGATGCAATCCGTGTATGACAACCAAGTTTGGGAATTGGTTGACTCTTCACTTAACTCCAAACTGGTTGGATGCAAGTGGGTTTTCAAGAAGAAAACTGATATGCATGGAAACTTGGATACTTACAAGGCATGACTTTTAGCAAAAGGTTTCACTCAAACTCAAGGGGTTGATTATGATGAAACCTTCATGCCTCTGGCAATGCTAAAGTCTATCAGGATATGTTTGCCACAACTGCTTATTATGATTATGAGATTTGGCAAATGGATGTCAAAACCGCTTTTCTTAATGGACATCTTGAAGAGACTGTCCATATGGTTCAGCCTGAAGGTTTTGTCGATCCAAATCATCCTGATAAAGTATACAAGTTAAAGAGATCAGTCTATGGATTGAGACAAGCATCGAGAAGTTGGAATCAACGTTTTGATGAAGAGATCAAGAAATTGGATTTCATCAAGAACGCTGACGAGGCTTGTGTGTATCAAGGGGCTAGTGGGAGTGTAATTACGTTCTTAGTATTGTATGTTGATGACATCCTACATTTTGGAAATGACATTCCAATCGTGGAAGGTGTTAAAACCTGGCTTGGAAGTTGTTTTTCCATAAAAGATCTCGGTGAAGCCGCCTATATTTTGGAAATAAAGATCTATAGGGATAGATCGAGGCGGTTGATAGGGTTAAACCAAAGTGCATACATTGATAAAATCTTGAAAAGGTTCAAGATGGAAAACTCTAAGAAAGGTATAGTACCTATTCAAAGAGGGACAATATTGAGTGCATCTCAATGTCCAAGCTCAAAGGATGAGCAACATCGTATGAAGGACATCCCATATGCGTCTGCTATAGGATCCATCATGTATGCGATAATATGCACTAGACTGGACGTGTCATGCGCGTTAAGCATGACAAGTAGATATCAGCAGAATCCAAGTAACAGCCATTGGATGGCTGTTGAAAGTATATTGGAATACCTTAGGAGGACTAAGGATATGTTTCTAATATACGGATCTGATGAAGAGGAACTAGTTGTAAAGGGTTACACGAATGCTAGTTTCCAAACTGATCGAGATGATCCTCGATCACAATCGGGGTACGTCTTCATTATGAATAGGGTAGCATTGTCCACTACAGAATTCGAATACATAGCCGCCTCATTAGCAGCTTTGAAAGCTGCATGAATAAAAGGTTTATCGCCGATCTAAGGGTGGTCTCTACCATTCAAGACCCCTAGAAATCTTTTGTGATAACGAGGGTGTGATTGCTCAAATCAAGGAACCCCATGCACATCAAAAGATTAGGCACAATGAGTGGAGATTCAACTACATAAGGGATGAAGTTAAAAAAAAAAGAAAGATATGAATTCGCAAAGTTCACTTTGATCAAAACATTGCGGATCCACTCACGAAGCTCCTTGAAAGGGCAAAGCATGAAAGTCATACCAATGCCTTAGGACTTCGATATTCTAGTGATTGGACTTGATCAAATTTTGTATTTGAATATGTGGAACTCTTTATTATTTGAGTAAAATTATTTGGTTATAATGTCTCAATTAATGTTCCAATTTAGCATGTTTAATCCATAAGTAAATTATTTACTCTAAATGTCCGTAGTCGTTCATACTTGTGGGAACAAGTGTGAGGGTAAGACTATTATGAACTTGGATTGGTTGATATTCATAAGGATGAATATAGAGCAATAGGTTGCTACCAAGGTTCATAGATATTTGTGGGATACAAATATTGGACTAACCCGCATCTCAAATCTTACTACATGGAATCTTATTGATTGATCATAAGTAAATTTGAGTAAAGGCGAATATCATTTGGTATCCTTCGACCTGAGATACATATTGGGTTTTGATATTCACCAAGTGTTACACCTTGAACTAGTTCTTCACTGATATGAAATAATTGTCAGTACATAAGGCTATGTTCAGGTATGACATAAGGTGGCTGTGATGTCACACCCTCATTTTCCACGTACGGGGTTTTACCGTCAGGCGTGTGACATAACCAGGATCTCAGATAAGCATTAGTTACACCAAACGACTCGATAATTACAAATCATATAAGTTGCTTAATTTTAAGGAAAACAGACCGATTGTATTTAAGTAATGCGGAAGCGAATACAGTGAAACATTCAACAATAGTTTTGAAACACACAAACATGTGTCCAAACCAGTTTACGTAAAGTAAATGCAAATTAAATCTTGAAAACAGTTTGTAGTGAATACAGAATGACATGCTGTAGATGCTGTGCTCCTAAACGTGCCATATCATTGTCCTGAGAGAAAACATGCAAAAAAAAATCTCAGTACAAGACTGGTGAGTTCACAGGTTTATCAGAGAACAGTAATTATCAGTAATGATGTTCCCGGATTACGAGAATCCGTCAAGTATGTAATTCCCGGATTATGTAATCCGTCAAGTATGTAATTCCCGGATTATGTAATCCGTCCGGTATGTAATTACCCGGATTATGTAATCCGTCCAGTATGTAATTTCCCGGATTTAGTAATCCGATAAGTATAATGAAATCCCCGGAATTAATAATCCGGTCAGTATAAATGAAATCCCCGGATTTATTAATCCGGTCAGTATAAATGAAATCCCCGGATTTATAAATAAAGCATATAATGGGTAGCTAGTCCATAATGATCACTATGTGTATGAAGGCGCGGCCGAACTGACATGTAATCAAATAAATAAACAGGCCCGGATGTGGATCACACACCACAACACTTGTAATTAGGCTAACCGTTCACCCGTTTGACGAACGTTGTGCTAGCGCGACTAGCCCGGGTGGGGTATGTCAATCCCAGTAGTACTACTAACAATTACCTCGTTAAGTCCATATTAACGGTCCGTTGGGCAAGTATACACCATAGTATCAAGTATATGCAGTATTACAAAAATCCAATGTAATGTAAAGTTTATAAAAACAGCATGTTTCTCTCCCCCAAAAAGAGTATAAAGTAAAAGTGGGGCTGTAAACTCACTTGGTGTGTAAGTACGTATGTAAGATGATTAATTAAGATGATAATCGTTGTTCCAACGAACGCCTTCACGAGGTACCTATACATGTATATATGTATTTTAAGATTTTAGGTTATTAATAAGGTTTAACGATTAAACGCGAACTAGGGTTTCGATAAGAATTATGGGGTTTGTGATAAATAATTCTTCACAAAGTAATTATTTACGTTCTTAATCCATTAGAAGAATTATATATGTAAATATTTTAGAAGTACCTTTAAGTATAATTGTTGCTATGTATAATGAATCTTTATAATTATTTACAAATATTTAGAATAATATGTAGATTAATATCAATAATATTAATCTAAATCATCTGTTATGGTATATTGTTATAAGAAATAATATTTGTAAATAACTTTGCGAGATTATAAATTATATAATTTCTACTATTATTATGGCAAAACTCTAATTAATATAATGTCCATTACTATTATAAAGATTTATTATTTCAAGTCCAATTATTATCTTAAAAGGAAACAATTTATAATAACAGTGTTAAATATAACATTTAAACTAATATTTTAAGTCTACCATGATTTTAAAATGATAACGTCTGAACTGAAATTATTTTTATTAATTGAAACTCATTTTTAGTAGGGTTTAACCAAGAATAATATTCGTTAGAATGTTTTTAAAACGATTATTTAAATAAAATAAAATCCAGAAAATCATTCGGTGCCCAAAAATATAAACAAGGTTTATAAAAATTATTTTTATAATTTTTATAAATTTTCTGTAATTTTTAAAAGTTCAAAAAGGCTTTAAAAAAATAAAAGAGGGTGCCCGGGTTCGAACCCGGGACCTCTTGGATTACAAAGGGACGGGAGACCAGTGAACCATGGCATACAGCCGCGATAAGACTCCATCCCTTTTCATTTTAAACACAATCAAATCAAAACCCCCAAATTCGAATAAACCCTAGATCACAATTGATCAAATTGAACCCTGATTCGAAGTTGATACTCAAATTAATGTTAGGGCTTTTATTCCTTATGTAAAAACGAATAGATTGGAGTGTTTAATTACCTGTTTTAGTTTGGTTTGATGCTAAGAACAACGAAGAACGAGCCGCGATATAACCCGCAATTGAATGATGATCAAACGATGATGAAAACCAAATTGCTTGCACAGGAAGCTTCTAATTAGGCTTATAATCAAAAGCCCTGTGTTAATTGTAGAATAAATTGCTCGGATGATGTTGTTCGAGTATGGTGCAGGTTACGGTCGAAGGTGGTGATCAATGGAGGTGTTTAAGTTTGTTTCAAACGCGATTGAAAGTTGCATTCTATTAGGAATAGTTATGGGGTCTTATATACACGATTAATTGAATTATTTTAGTGTTAATGGCGATCGTGGATTGCTTGTTTTGGCCGACAATGGAGAGGGTCGGTTTCAGTGGAATTCGCACTCGCATTTTTCAATTGAATGGTGACTCACGTTCGACTCCACCACGGGAATGTGTCGGTAACTTTAATTAGGTCGAAACCACTTTATTTTGGCATTTAGGGGAGTCGCCGGAGCCGCTCCGGCGATGGCCGGAGGGTCGGCCGGAGTTACGGGGGGGAAGGGGGTTGGGTTTTGGTTAATTACACAAATGGTCCCTGTGGTTTTTAACTTGTTTAATTTATCCAGAATTATTTTCAAACAAGTTTTAAAATTACATTTTAACCCCCTAAACCGTTGTAAGTAAAAACAATATTATTATTATTATTATTATTATTATTATTATTATTGTTGTTGTTGTTATTATCAGTATTATTATTATTATTGTTACATGTATATATATACATATATATATATTTTAAGTTTTTTAAAAAAAATTTTCGGATTGTCACATCATCCCCCTGTTAGAGGAATTTTCGTCCCGAAAATTGGAACACTGGAGTAAATAAACTAGTATACGAAGAATTCGGTTTAACCGATGAATAAACTATGAGGACAGTTAATACACACAGTGAGTTAACGAGCTTAATACTAACTGACATACTAGTTAGTGACAGATGTCACACACATTCACATTTACCACACGATCTTCAACAAGAAGAATCTTAGGTTTCCTTTCTGATTTGGGAATATCTTGAATGTTTCTAGTACTTTTGTTTATCAGAAGGTGACCATGAAACCATCTGTATTATCTGAGCTATCACACGCACGTGAAACTTTATGAGGTAGAACAAATGTGAAAATAGACCCACAATGTTCTTTACTTGATATCGTGAGATGTCATAGTATCCTTCGGTTAAGAAAATTTCGTCCTGAAATTCAGTTGGAGTTAGGTTCTGAAGGTATATCCACGAACAAGTGCGGATATTTAGACTTCATCTGATCCTCCCGTTCCCATGTAAATTCTGGTCCCCGTTTAGAGTTCCATCTTACGCGCACAATGGGAATTTTGCTACGCTTTAGTGTCTTGACCTCTCGATCCATGATCTCCACTGGTTCTTCGATGAAATGTAGTTGATCATCTATCTTTAATTCCTCCAAAGGCACTATCAATGATTCATCAGACAGACATTTCCTCAGATTGGATACGTGAAACACATCATGTATCCCCCTGAGTTCTTCAGGTAAATTTAACTAATAGGCTACAGGGCCAATCCGTTTGACAATCTCGAATGGCCCTACGTATCTTGGGCTTAACTTCCCACGCTTTCCAAAGCGTATTACACCTTTCCAGGGTGAGACTTTCAACAGTACTTTGTCACCAACCTGGAACTCCAATGGCTTCCGGCGCTTGTCGGCGTAACTCTTTTGTCGATCACGTGCTGCCGCCATACGGTTACGAATTTGCACGATCTTCTCAGTCGTTTCGTGCACCAGTTCAGGTCCTGTAAGTTGGCTTTCTCCTACTTCTGCCCAACAGATAGGTGATCGGCACTTTCGTCCATACAATGCCTCAAATGGAGCTGCCTTGATCGAAGTGTGATAACTGTTATTATAGGAGAACTCAACTAATGGTAGATGAGTTTCCCAACTGCTGCCAAAATCGATCACACAGGCACGCAACATGTCTTCCAGTGTTTGGATTGTACGCTCACTTTGACCATCGGTCTGCGGGTGATATGCAGTACTCATATCCAGCCGCATTCCTAATGATCGTTGTAATGATTGCCAGAAGTGAGAAGTGAACCGAGCGTCACGATCAGAAATGATAGATATTGGTACGCCATGCCGAGAGACTATTTCCCTTAAATAGATACGTGTTAGCTTCTCCATTCGATCAGTCTCTCGGATTGCCAGAAAGTGTGCGGATTTCGTTAAGCGATCTACTATAACCCAAATGGTATCGCATCCGCTGGGAGTTCTAGGTAACTTCGTGATGAAGTCCATGGAGATTTGCTCCCATTTCCACACTGGAATTTCCGGTTGTTGGAGTAATCCAGATGGTCTCTAGTATTCTACCTTAACCTTGGAACAAGTTAGGCATTTGCTTACGTATGCGGCTATCTCCGCTTTCATTCTCGGCCACCAGTAAAATTCTTTCAGGTCCTGATACATCTTGTCTGAACCTGGATGGATCGAGTAACGGGACTTATGGGCTTCATCCATTATCAACTCTCGCAGATTCCCGTGCTGTGGTACCCAGATCCGTTTCATAAAATAACGGATTCCATCAGTTCTAACCTCCAACTGTTTCTCCATGCCGCGCATGGACTCTGCCTTCAGATTCTCCGTCTTCAAGGCCTCAGATTGAGCAGCTTTGATTTGTGCTGGTAGGTCAGATTGGATAGTCATTTGTAATGCGCGCACCCGACGAGGCTTTAGGGTTTCCTTACGACTAAGGGCATCCGCTACCACATTAGCCTTTCCCGGATGGTACTTGATCACACAGTCATAATCATTTAGTAATTCTAACCATCGTCGTTGCCGCATATTTAGTTCCTTCTGGTTAAATATGTGCTGGAGGCTCTTATGATCCGTATAGATCGTGCACCTGGTTCCGTATAGGTAGTGCCTCCAGATCTTCAAGGCAAACACTACAGCTCCTAGTTCCAGATCATGCGTTGTATAGTTCTTCTCATGCACCTTGAGCTGTCTAGATGCATAAGCTATGACTTTGTCACGTTGCATCAATACACACCCCAAACCCTGGATGGATGCATCACAGTAAACAACAAAGTCATCAGTTCCTTCTGGTAAGGCTAGGATTGGTGCGCTGCAGAGTTTGTCTTTAAGCGCCTGAAACGCTGTTTCCTCTTTGCTACCCCACTTATAAATTATTCCTTTATGAGTCAGGGCAGTCAAAGGTTGCGCCAATTTAGAAAATCCTTCGATAAATCTCCGGTAATAACCTGCCAAACCAAGGAATTGTCGCACCTCAGTAGGCGTCCTGGGTGCCGGCCAATCCTTGATTGCTTTAATCTTTGAAGGATCAACATGTATACCCTTGTCATTCACCACGTGCCCGAGGAATTGCACTTCACGCATCCAGAAGTCACATTTTGAGAACTTTGCGTAAAGTTGTTCATCTCTTAGCAATTCTAGTATGGTTCTCAAATGTCCCTCATGATCCTCCTTATTACGGGAGTAGATTAGTATGTCATCAATGAAGACAATGACAAACTTATCCAGATAAGGTTTGCAGACACGGTTCATGAGGTCCATGAAAACTGCTGGGGCATTGGTCAGCCCAAAAGGCATTACGGTGAACTCGTAGTGCCCATAGCGTGTTCGAAATGCAGTCTTGGAGATGTCTTCCTCTCGAACCCTCAATTGATGATAACCTGATCTCAAGTCAATCTTGGAGTAGTAGCTAGATCCTTGCAACTGGTCGAACAAATCATCAATGCGTGGAAGTGGATACCTATTCTTGATTGTCACCTTGTTCAGTTCGCGGTAGTCAATACACATCCTGAAGGTTCCATCTTTCTTTTTAACGAAAAGTACTGGAGCTCCCCAAGGTGAAGAGCTGGGACGTATGAATCCTTTGTCTAACAACTCTTGCAATTGCTTAGACAGCTCTTGTAGTTCGCTCGGTGCCAGACGGTACGGTGCCCGAGCGATTGGAGTTGCTCCGGGTGCTAGTTCAATTTGAAATTCTACCTGTCTGTGTGGAGGAAGGCCAGGTAGGTCTTCGGGAAATACCTCAGGAAAGTCTCTAGCAACAGGAATATCTTCAACTCGCCTTTCATCCGCCTTCGGTTCAGTAACAAGTGCCAACAGAGCAAGGTGTCCTTTTCTGAGACATTTCTGAGCCTTCAAATATGATATGATACCGACTACCGCACCCACCTTTTCACCTTCCACAATAAGAATTTCATCGTCCGAAATAGGTAACTTGATCAGCTTCTCCTTGCAGACGATCTCAGCACTATTCTGGGATAACCAATCCATCCCGACGACTACATCGAAGCTTCCTAGTGTGACAGGAATAAGGTCTACGTTGAAGGTGTGTCCGGATAAGCATAGCTTACAGTTTTTAAACACTTGTGTTGCTGTTATCGTCCTACCATCAGCTATTTCTATGGCATAATTAGAACTTAATTCAGTAGGCACCATCCCTAGTGTTTTACTAAACTTGGTGGACACATAACTCTTATCAGCACCAGAGTCAAATAAAACAGAGGCATAACACCCATTAATAGAGAATCTACCAGATACTACAGTAGGGTCGTTTCGAGCCTCACCTGAGCCCATGATGAAGACTCTGCCTCTGCCACCGCCACCACCATTGTTGTTGTTCTTGGGCTTATCAGCAGCACCATTATCACCATTCTTTTTCAGTCTCGGGCAATCCCTTTTAAAGTGTCCGGGTTGACCACATTCATAGCACACAGTCTGATTGTGGTTCTGCTGTTGTTGAGGTGCTTTTCCCGAGAGATTCACCCGGCAATACTTGGCAACATGCCCGAACTTCCCACACCTCTCACACGTGCTCTTTGTGCACTGCCCAGTATGATGGAGCTGACATTTGTTGCACTTTGGGAGATTTCCCTGATAGCCACCCGAATGAGAGGGTTGGGACTGATTAAACTTCTTGTGTTGAGGTTGATAAGTGGAGGATGAAGATTGCTTTCCGCTGGTAGATGGTTCCCATTTCCTCTTGTTATTGTGGAAACCAGATGCAGCACCTCGCGGGGGCAGTTTTCCTTGCGCGACAGCCTGGTCAGTCAACTTGTGGGCTAGTTGAACAGCTTCCTGAATGGTAGATGGTCTAGCTGTGGTGACCATGCTTTGGATTTCAGGTACCAGTCCGTCGATGTATCTTTCAACCCGTTTGTAAGCCGGGTTAATCATAGTAGGGCACAGAGTAGCCAACTCGTGAGAACGAGTTGTGTAAGCTTCAATTTCAGAACCTACCATCTTCAGGTTCCAAAATTCGGTTTCCAGTTTTTGTATTTCGTCTCGTGAACAGTACTCCTCCTTCAGCAGATTCTTGAATTCTACCCATGTTATGGCGTTTGCAGCTCCAATGCCCAGCATCTGAACTTGTGTGTTCCACCAGCTCAGAGCAGCACCATCCAGTGTGCCAGCAGCATATTTTACCCTATTCCTAGCAGGGCAGTTGCAGATTTCGAACACCGATTCTAGCTTTTCAAACCAACGGAGCAGTCCCACCGCTCCCTCGGTTCCATTGAACGGATTGGGCTTGCAGTCCATAAAGGACTTGTAGGTGCAAGTCGGTTGACCAATAGGGTTCTGCTGTGGAGGGGGTTGGTTTGCCAACGCTGCGGTGATGCTATGATTGATTATCGCTGCCAACTCTGCAGGCGTCATTGAGATGTTACCTCTCCCGCGTCCTCTTCCAGACATTCTTTACATTACCAAATATCAAAAGCTATTAGTCATATGAAAATAGACCTTTTGTCTTGGAATGGAAAGGAAAAGAAATTCAAGGGTAGATAAGCTAGAGAGTCAGTCCGAATCCGTGGGATTATCGCAAATGTCATAGTTTAAATTACGTCCAAATTCAAGGTAAGTGTGAGCATTCCTACAAATAGAACCGATAAATAGTTTCCACATTAGTGGCTATGTTCTATGAGAACCGAGGCTTTCTTGCTCAACGTGTAGGAATGATGACTTATACTGACTACAATGTTACCTCCCGACCAGATTTACCGGACTTAGCATGCACGACAAATTACAATTACGTGTGCACCCGTAATGGTAATTTGCTTTGCATGATCACCCCGGCTCCTCCTATCAGGCTAACATATCTTACAGTGGTCATCAATGATAGAAGTTCCGAGTGTATTCGTTTGATTCGAAAATCAAAGCGAGTACGTTGACTAATCAAAGTATTGGGTCAATCACAACTTTGTTGAAGACATGCGTACCTATAAGCAGATACTCATCCCAAGGGTTCCCAGGTAAGGTAAACAGGTCCATCGGTTGATTTGGATATATGCGAATACCTTGCGTAGACAGAACACCCCAAGATACAGGCATCTTACTCTTCCAGCATTGCATGTGTTCAAGTTGTAAGACACAGACTTTGACGAGACTTTGAAACCATTAATAACAGTCGAGGTTTTGGAGTTTGAAATCACTTGAATTAGGCACTCAAACCCTCCCGTGACTCACAGCACAGGGATATGTTAAGGCAAAAGTTTTCAGGCAACTAAATTAAGTAAACATAGCTTAGAAATCTATGTGTGTGTAACTAATGCAAATCCAGCTATAGTCTAAAATGCAATGCAAATGAGATGCAAGTCCATTTTAGTTCGCTATAACTAATGCTCTGATACCAATCTGTCACACCCTCATTTTCCACGTACGGGGTTTTACCGTCAGGCGTGTGACATAACCAGGATCTCAGATAAGCATTAGTTACACCAAACGACTCGATAATTACAAATCATATAAGTTGCTTAATTTTAAGGAAAACAGACCGATTGTATTTAAGTAATGCGGAAGCGAATACAGTGAAACATTCAACAATAGTTTTGAAACACACAAACATGTGTCCAAACCAGTTTACGTAAAGTAAATGCAAATTAAATCTTGAAAACAGTTTGTAGTGAATACAGAATGACATGCTGTAGATGCTGTGCTCCTAAACGTGCCACATCATTGTCCTGAGAGAAAACATGCAAAAAAAAATCTCAGTACAAGACTGGTGAGTTCACAGGTTTATCAGAGAACAGTAATTATCAGTAATGATGTTCCCGGATTACGAGAATCCGTCAAGTATGTAATTCCCGGATTATGTAATCCGTCAAGTATGTAATTCCCGGATTATGTAATCCGTCCAGTATGTAATTACCCGGATTATGTAATCCGTCCAGTATGTAATTTCCCGGATTTAGTAATCCGATAAGTATAATGAAATCCCCGGAATTATTAATCCGGTCAGTATAAATGAAATCCACGGATTTATTAATCCGGTCAGTATAAATGAAATCCCCGGATTTATAAATAAAGCATATAATGGGTAGCTAGTCCATAATGATCACTATGTGTATGAAGGCGCGGCCGAACTGACATGTAATCAAATAAATAAACAGGCCCGGATGTGGATCACACACCACAACACTTGTAATTAGGCTAACCGTTCACCCGTTTGACGAACGTTGTGCTAGCGCGACTAGCCCGGGTGGGGTATGTCAATCCCAGTAGTACTACTAACAATTACCTCGTTAAGTCCATATTAACGGTCCGTTGGGCAAGTATACACCATAGTATCAAGTATATGCAGTATTACAAAAATCCAATGTAATGTAAAGTTTATAAAAACAGCATGTTTCTCTCCCCCAAAAAGAGTATAAAGTAAAAGTGGGGCTGTAAACTCACTTGGTGTGTAAGTACGTATGTAAGATGATTAATTAAGATGATAATCGTTGTTCCAACGAACGCCTTCACGAGGTACCTATACATGTATATATGTATTTTAAGATTTTAGGTTATTAATAAGGTTTAACGATTAAACGCGAACTAGGGTTTCGATAAGAATTATGGGGTTTGTGATAAATAATTCTTCACAAAGTAATTATTTACGTTCTTAATCCATTAGAAGAATTATATATGTAAATATTTTAGAAGTACCTTTAAGTATAATTGTTGCTATGTATAATGAATCTTTATAATTATTTACAAATATTTAGAATAATATGTAGATTAATATCAATAATATTAATCTAAATCATCTGTTATGGTATATTGTTATAAGAAATAATATTTGTAAATAACTTTGCGAGATTATAAATTATATAATTTCTACTATTATTATGGCAAAACTCTAATTAATATAATGTCCATTACTATTATAAAGATTTATTATTTCAAGTCCAATTATTATCTTAAAAGGAAACAATTTATAATAACAGTGTTAAATATAACATTTAAACTAATATTTTAAGTCTACCATGATTTTAAAATGATAACGTCTAAACTGAAATTATTTTTATTAATTGAAACTCATTTTTAGTAGGGTTTAACCAAGAATAATATTCGTTAGAATGTTTTTAAAACGATTATTTAAATAAAATAAAATCCAGAAAATCATTCGGTGCCCAAAAATATAAACAAGGTTTATAAAAATTATTTTTATAATTTTTATAAATTTTCTGTAATTTTTAAAAGTTCAAAAAGGCTTTAAAAAAAAAAAGAGGGTGCCCGGGTTCGAACCCGGGACCTCTTGGATTACAAAGGGACGGGAGACCAGTGAACCATGGCATACAGCCGCGATAAGACTCCATCCCTTTTCATTTTAAACACAATCAAATCAAAACCCCCAAATTCGAATAAACCCTAGATCACAATTGATCAAATTGAACCCTGATTCGAAGTTGATACTCAAATTAATGTTAGGCCTTTTATTCCTTATGTAAAAACGAATAGATTGGAGTGTTTAATTACCTGTTTTAGTTTGGTTTGATGCTAAGAACAACGAAGAACGAGCCGCGATATAACCCGCAATTGAATGATGATCAAACGATGATGAAAACCAAATTGCTTGCACAGGAAGCTTCTAATTAGGCTTATAATCAAAAGCCCTGTGTTAATTGTAGAATAAATTGCTCGGATGATGTTGTTCGAGTATGGTGCAGGTTACGGTCGAAGGTGGTGATCAATGGAGGTGTTTAAGTTTGTTTCAAACGCGATTGAAAGTTGCATTCTATTAGGAATAGTTATGGGGTCTTATATACACGATTAATTGAATTATTTTAGTGTTAATGGCGATCGTGGATTGCTTGTTTTGGCCGACAATGGAGAGGGTCGGTTTCAGTGGAATTCGCACTCGCATTTTTCAATTGAATGGTGACTCACGTTCGACTCCACCACGGGAATGTGTCGGTAACTTTAATTAGGTCGAAACCACTTTATTTTGGCATTTAGGGGAGTCGCCTGAGCCGCTCCGGCGATGGCCGGAGGGTCGGCCGGAGTTACGGGGGGAAGGGGGTTGGGTTTTGGTTAATTACACAAATGGTCCCTGTGGTTTTTAACTTGTTTAATTTATCCAGAATTATTTTCAAACAAGTTTTAAAATTACATTTTAACCCCCTAAACCGTTGTAAGTAAAAACAATATTATTATTATTATTATTATTATTATTATTATTATTATTATTATTATTATTATTATTGTTGTTGTTATTATCAGTATTATTATTATTATTGTTACATGTATATATATACATATATATATTTTAAGTTTTTTAAAAAAATTTTCGGATTGTCACATGTGAGAAACGTATGTAGTCAAGATGGGATTTGTTCCTCTTATTCGTTGAGAGTATGATGTCTAAGGCCTGATTAAGTTAAATCAACAAGGAATGATCAGTCTGTGTCCTTGGATTTAACATGACATCTGTAACAAAAGGATAAATGATTGATTCACCTAAATCATTTCAAGTAAGGTACTTGAATGGGATGATGTTATTGAATGGCCATAAGTCATGCGTATTAAGGGTAGTAA
This sequence comes from Flaveria linearis, assembly GCA_024085815.1. Classification (NCBI taxonomy): domain Eukaryota; kingdom Viridiplantae; phylum Streptophyta; class Magnoliopsida; order Asterales; family Asteraceae; genus Flaveria; species Flaveria linearis. The sequence continues at coordinate 59,485,329 of CM044003.1, read as the reverse complement.
ACCGTTGTTAGGCGTTATTTACTGCTTGCATCAATCTTCTATGAATCTTGGGCAAGTGGGAGATTGTAGGATTCTATGTGCCCAAGACACTTAGAATATTGATGTGGTTAGTACGTTATGATCCAAGTCGGGTTATACCCAATAACAAGCTTAGCAAACACCAGTTAATATTTAATTGGTGATATGATCATGCAATTAAATATTTACACCAAATTTAGAAAATGGGTTTTCTAAATAAGTTGCACATGAGATGGAACAATTTATTAGGATATTTTGTTCAATAATATTATTTGAAGTGCTATTTAAATTAGTTATATAACACCAAATAATAATGAGAGTATACTACTTATACAATTAATTGATTAATTGTATAAACTAGTTACAATACTAGACAATACTGTTGGATCATGATAAGGCTGGTGCAACCAAATTCACTTCATAGTCACTTTTGGTACTACATCAAAGGGCTTCCGAAGTCAAGCAAGAGATCTTCCGAAAGTCTGAAGAACAGCTGAAGATATCTACTGAAGGCAAAAGCTGAAGTCAACTGCTGAAGACAACAGCTGAAGCCAACAGCTGAAGATATCTTCCGGAGACAAAGTCTGATGAAAGAGCTAAAGACAAAGTATGAAAGCTTCCGAAGACAAAGTCTGATGAAAGAGCTAAAGACAAAGTCTGAAAGCTTCCGAAGACAAAGTCTGATGAAAGGGCTGAAGACAAAGTCTGCTTCCGAAGACAAAGAAGACTCCAAGCCTCGGAAGAAGCAGTCTTCTGAAGTATAAGTGCCTTCGGAAGAAGTTATTCTTCCGAAGCACCTTATCATTCGGAAGACAATGCTATGTCCAGCAGATAAAGGTATGGTCCCTGTCAGTCCGCATGCAGACCTCTGACACCGCATGGGTGACACAGCATGGGTTCTTCCTAAAGGACCATGCTGTTGACCATACTTTATTCTACTGCTCACCTTTTGATGATAGTACACGTTACCAACCTTAGTTGGTAGCATGGGTAAGTCAGGGACATGTCCTGACTACCCACTCTCAGGCATGCAAAATGTCTGAAAGACCTCACCTAGAGTCTTGTAGTATAGATGTAAGGTTAGAGGTGTCCAGCTGGAATCAAAGTATTCCCGGCTGTAGGTAGTATTATATATATCTTCTCCCTGTAACTCTTTAGATAAGCGATTTGAGTCCAAGCGTCTTGTAATCCTTTGAGTTGAGAAGCAATATATAAAAGTACCTTGAAAATTACTTGCTGTGTTAATTTTCTTACTGCTTGTTACTTGGTATATTATGATCAACTCTTCCTAAAGACTGCTTGCCGAGTGTTGATTCACAGTGAGTTGAGAGAAAAACCACCCGAAGTCGATCCTGCAATTGGTATCAGAGCACCAGGCTCTTGATTGTGAGATCTTACCATCCTAATCAACCTGTTTTTCACTCCTCACCACAATCCACTCACTCAAATGGCTGCTCTCTCCAAGGCTGATATGGAAACTGGTACCTTGACCAAGTCCCCCATGATCACCCCTGAAGACTTTGACACATGGTGTATCAGGATGGAAGGCTTCATCAAGTGTCAAGATTCAAGGATGTGGGACTCCATTGTCAATGGTCCTTTCATACCAAGCACTACATCTGCCACTGGTAATCGCATCATTCCAAAAGATGTTGACGATTACTCAGAGGAAGATAGGAAGAGAATAGAGCTAGATCAAAGGGCTATGACTTGTCTCCAAACTGCTCTCCCCAACTCCGTCTACAGACGCTTCAAGAAGTGCAAGACTGCTAAAGATTTATGGGAAGCTTTGAAGCTGATGTATGAGGGATCCAAGGAAACTCAAGAAACAAGAAAGATCTCTTGAAGCAGCAGTTTGAGAACTTTACTTTCAAGGCTGGTGAGACCTTGACTCAACAATACTTCAGGTATGTTGAGCTAGTAGATACTCTGGCGGATATTGGAGTAGCTCTTGAGAACAGAGACATAGTTAGGAAGTTCATGTCTTCTCTTCCTAAACTATGGACTCACTACTGTGTTGTCATCAAGAGAACTTCGGACCTTAAGACTCTTTCTCTTACTGAGTTGTATGGTATCCTAAGTGCATTTCAGATGGAGATGAACATGCAGAACTCCTCTGATCACTCCAATAACCAACTGAGTTCAGCCCTTCATGTGGTTGAAAGGGAAAGCATAGAGCCACAGCATCCCTTACTATGCTACCCTGACAACTCACATACTGGACCCTTCATTACTCTACCTGAGACTCCAAAGTCTCAAAAGGTTCAACACAACTCCTTTCAGGATAGTTGTGCCTTTGTCTCTGGAAGTGGACACTCTGGTGATTTTCAATACTGCTTTGATGATCTTGAGTGCTTCAATCCAGATGATGTGGAGTACATGGATATTGTCCAGCAGATGGCTCTTTTAACTTACAGAGCGAAGAAGTTCTTCAAGAGAACTGGAAGGCAATTCCCTCAAAACCCAGTCAACAGCAAGTTTGGGTTTGATAAGAGCAAAGCAAGGTGCTACAACTGCAACCAACTTGGTCACTTTGCTAGGGAATGCAAGGCTCCCAAGAACAACCCGGGAACCCCACAGGCCTCCACACATCCCACTGCCCCCAAGCATGAAGAAAAGTCAACTGAAACAGCTGCTGTTGCTCAGGAAGTTGACTGGAGCTTCATGGTACAGGATGTGACTCCCGCTCAAGCACTCATGGCCGGAACAGATGATGATCAGGTATATGAACATCTTTGTACTGCTGCCTGTATTGCTAAAGTTAAACTTTATAAGGATTACATTTCGGAAATCAGATCTGAGGTTGAGTCTTTAAATGTGCTAAAATCTGACTTTAAAAGAGCTGAATCTGACTATCAAAAGAAAATTGATGAGTTAGAGAAAACTGTGTCTCTTTTAAAACATGAAAAGACTAATTATAAGACTCAAATCAAAGATCTGATCTCCAAACTTTCTGAGGCTCAAGCCCAGTTAGTCAGAGCTGAGGCTCAAGCCAGGAAGCAAGCTATTGCTGAGCAAAGCTTCCAAACTATTCTTGCATCAACCTCTCATTCCAAAATGTTTTATCAAAACAAAGAAGGGTTGGGAACCAGTGAAATAGCTCCACCACACTCTTATGAGTCTATAAGACTACCTAGATGTGGTACTGAAGAGCAAGAGGTTCCAACTGCTGACCCTTCTCCATTGGAGCTAGAGGATGAAGCAAAAATAGTGGCCTCCACAGGGGAGAAACAGGAGGATACACCCATCTCCACCTGTGATGACCAAATCCTAACCACCAAGGCAAGAAGAAGCAGAGCCAAAGCTGCTAGAAGGACTGCTAAGAAGGTTGCAGAGTCCAAGCTTAAGTTTGACCCTAAGCAAAAGGGTGTCTTTATTTCTGCCGGATTTGAAGTGGTAGGTACTCCTGATTCAGGAAAGGAGTGTAGTACCAGCACTCCTGTCCTACCGAAGGATCAGAAGTTAAAAGGGAAAGTTGCTGATGAAGAGAAGAAACCAAAGAAACAGCAACCTGCAAGTTCCCAGAAGACTAACATTGCATGCATAATGTGTGGTCTGCACAACCACATGGCTAAAGATTGTTACTACAATCCAGCAAGCACACATTATGCAAATAATGTTAGAAAAGAAGTAGTCAGAGAAGGTTTCTCAGTTGGACCACCTCAAAAGGTCCAAATGATGAAAAAGGGAAAGTTGGTTTCGGAAGCCAAGTTGCTTTCGGAAGAAACTGCTTCTTCCGAAGGGAAAGTGGCTTCGGAAGCCAAACCTTCTAAGGTTCGGAAGAACAAGAAGGGTCCCTTGAAACCATCTCAGAAGAAGACTACTTCGGAAGAAAAGGTGGTGAAATCTTCTTCCGAAAAGAGAGAAGCTTCGGAAGAAGACCATGCTGCAAAAGCTTCAACAAGCTCATCTTCAAAGATCAACCAAAGGATGGATTGGAAGATCAAGGAAGATGCTGCAGCCCAAACCTCTTCTTCATCAAAGACCTCTATTGAACCCCATTGCATATCTTTTGGTTCAATTATGTCACTATCTTTGGAAGAGCCCAAGACCTGCAAGGATTGGGCTTCCAAACAAAACTAACCTTCTCATTTTATGTGCAGGGACATCCATTTGACAAGAACAACAATATCTGGATTGTAGATAGTGGATGCTCCAGGCACATGACAGGGAACAGATCTCTCCTTCAACAATTCCAGAACTTTGATGGAGGGCCTGTCCAATTTGGAGGTGAGGCTGGAGGATATATTTCGGGCAGAGGAAGTATATCCAACGGCAGAATAAACATTGACAAAGTTCACTTTGTCAAACAGCTTGAACACAATCTGTTAAGTGTTTCTCAATTCTGTGACCAGAAGCATCAAATGCTTTTCACAGAACATGAGTGCATTATCCTCAGACCAGGGATGACCATTCCTCCGGAATTGGTGCTTCTCAGATCTCCCAGGAAAGGGGATATGTACAAGCTAGATATGAACAAGGCTTCTCCTATGGGTGAAGTATCATGCTTTCTTTCCAAAGCTGATAGTGATGAGTCAACACTATGGCATAAACGCATGTGTCATGTGAATTTTAAAACAATGAATAAATTGTCTAAAAATAACTTGGTACATGGTTTGCCTAAAAAGGAATTTTTCTGCAAAGATAACTGTGTTGCATGCCTGAAAGGGAAACAACACAGATCATCTCATAAATCCAAATGTGTTAACTCTATCACTACTCCATTACACTTATTGCACATGGATCTTTTTGGTCCCACAAGTATAATGAGCATTGGAAGGAAATCATACTGCCTTGTGATCGTTGATGATTTTACAAGATTTACATGGGTATTCTTTTTAAGAAGTAAAGATGAAACTGCTGAAACTTTAAAATCTTTTATTCTTAAAATAGAAAATCAAACTGATCACAAGGTTAAGATTATTAGAAGTGATCAAGGGACTGAGTTTAAGAACTTCGTTCTTGACTCATTCTGTGACTCAAAAGGGATTGCCAGACAATATAGTGCTCCCAGAACTCCTCAACAAAACGGTGTTGCTGAGAGGAGGAACAGGACACTTATTGAGGCTGCTCGGACCATGTTAGCTGATTCAAAGCTGCCTCTAACATTCTGGGCAGAGGCAGTCAGCACTGCATGCTATGTGCAGAACAGGGTTCTTGTAGTTAAGCCCCATGGAAAAACCCCTTATGAGTTATGGAACAAGAGGCCACCGTTCATTGGCTTTCTAAGGTCCTTTGGCTGCAGGTGTACCATACTTAACACAAAGGACAACTTGGCAAAGTTTGCTGAGAAGTCGGATGATGCTATCTTTATTGGATACTCTTCTAGCTCCAAAGCTTATAGAGTATACAATATCAAGAATCAACAATTTGAGGAGTCATCCAACATAGTTGTTAATGAGCACACTCCTTGTGTTAGGGGGAATGGACCTGAGTATATATTTGATTTAGAATTGTTTCCAAACTATTCTAAACCATCTTGTGAGAATGTTTCAGCTGGAACAGGTGCTCAAATTGATGCAGGACAACTATATGAGCTTCCCAGACCTCTTCCAAATTCTCCAAGAGCTGAAAGGCAACAAGCTTCAACTATTCACAGATCTGACAGTGTAACTATCTCCAGAAATAGTGAAGCTTCAACAAGTGAATCACTTGATCAACCTCAAGTTCCTCAGGTGATCCACTACAACACCAGGTTGAGGAAGGTAGTATTCTGAAGGAACAGGCAACTGTTAATACTACTTCACAACCAACCATTGATGATGTTTCTCAATCATTCAATCAGTCCTCATTGAATGACTCTGAAACAGCAGTTGGACAGAGTGATCCAGTTCCTGATCAGAATATGTCTAACTTGGACTTATCTCTGCAACTGGAAGTGATTCCTCGTCTTAGGATTCACAACACTCATCCAACTGAGAACATCATAGGGAATGTCTCTGAGGGTGTGAGAACAAGAAGACAGACTCATCATGGGAATGTCTGCTTGTACTCATGCTTCTTGTCTCAGATGGAACCAAAGAAGGTAGAAGATGCCTTAAAAGATAGTAGTTGGGTTGAATCGATGCAGGAGGAGCTGCTTCAATTCAGAAGACAAAAGGTCTGGAATCTATGCCCACTACCATCTGGTCAAGTACCCATAGGCACTAAATGGGTATTCAGGAACAAGAAAGATGATAGAGGCTTGATTATCAAGAACAAGGCAAGACTAGTAGTTCAAGGATACACCCAGGAGGAAGGAATCGATTATACTGATGTCTTTGCACCTGTTGCAAGACTTGAGGCAGTTAGGATCTTCCTTGCTTATGCTGCATCCAAGAACTTCACAGTCTACCAACTTGATGTCAAGTGTGCTTTTCTATATGGGGATATAGATAGGGAAATCTATGTGTGTCAACCTCCAGGATTTGAAGACCCACAGCACCCCAACTATGTGTGCAAGCTGGATAAAGCTCTATATGGGCTGCACCAAGCACCTAGGCTGTGGTATGAGACCTTGTCTCAGTTTCTCCTGAAGAATGGATACACTAGAGGTACCATTGACAAGACTCTTTTCATCAGAAAGAGTGGAGAAGACATTTTGCTTGTACAAGTCTATGTTGATGACATCATATTTGGTTCTTCAAACGACCAAATGTGCAAGGACTTTGAAAGCATTATGAAGCAGAAGTTTGAGATGAGTTCCATGGGAAAAATGGACTTTTTCCTTGGGATCCAGGTGAAACAGATGAAGGAAGGGTTCTTCATAAGTCAATCTAAGTATGTCTCTGACATCTTAGAAAGATTTGAAATGAAGGACTGTAAACCAGCCAAGACACCCATACCCAGAAACCACAATCTTTGCCCTGACCTTGAGGGGGAGGATACTGATCAACATCAGTATAGAGCAATTATTGGTTCTCTGATGTATCTTACTGCGAGTAGACCAGATATCATGTTTGCCACATGCATTTGTGCAAGATATCAGGCTGCTCCAAAGGTGTCTCACCTAGCTGCTGCAAAGAGAATCCTCAGATACCTCAAAGGAGCACCTAAACTAGGTCTCTGGTATCCAAGAAATAGTGATTCAATCTCTATGGATACTCTGACAGTGACTATGGTGGCTGCAACATTGACAAGAAATCAACATCAGGAGGATGTCAATTTCTTGGTGGAAGGATTATCTCATGGCAATGCAAGAAACAATCCTGTGTCTCTACATCAACTGCTGAAGCTGAATACATCGCTGCTGCTAGCTGCTGTGCTCAACTGCTATGGATTCAAAATCAGATGTTAGACTATGGGTTCAACTTCATGACTACTCCTATCCATATTGACAACAACAGTGCTATCTCCATTACTGAGAATCCAGTGAAGCACTCCAAGACAAAACACATTGATATCAGGTATCATTTCATTAGAGATATTCATGAGAAACAGCTGATAAAGTTAATCAAAGTTGACTCAAATGAACAATATGCTGATTTGTTCACAAAGGCATTTGATGAACAAAGATTTAAGTATCTCATATCAGCAATTGGGATGATAAACATTGAATAACTACCTCTTTTGAAAACCTTTTTAAATAAGTAATGTCTTGTGTCAATACAATTTAAGCCCTGTTACAAAAGATCTCTTAACTATTCCAAGTGTAAATTCCTTCCGAAGAGGAATTAACTCTCGGAAGATATCCTTGAATATCTTCCGAAGCCAAATTCCTCAATGGAAATTTTCTTCTCGGAAGAGTTTGTGGTCTCGGAAGAAGCGATTGATTTTATATCAGATCTACTTCCGAAACTTATACAACTCTCCATTCGGAAAGACAACTTTACCTTAGGAAGCAATGCCTTGCTTCGGAAGAGAAATTGCCTTCAGAAGAAAATTACCTTCGGAAATGTTTTACCTTCGGAAGTTAAGATTTATATGTAACGGATATCTTTTGGGCCCCACTCTGTAAAAAGTAAAAATTTTTGTACTTGATGGTCAGATTATTTAAAATTATCCCTGCCGCCAACATCATTTCTCCGCAGTAAACCACCATACCATCCACCATACCACCCACAGTAACCCTATTACCACCACCATACCACTATCCACCTTTTTAAATAATCTTGACTGATCAAATTCATCTTCTTTTACCACTTTACAGCCCTAACTTTCCCTTCACTGTAAAACCCTCAAATTCATCCAAATTTCAAGCTTACCTTTTCTTCAATGGCGCTAAACCCTCAGCACAACCAAGTCGCATTACTTGACTCGTCAAGGGATGCCGACTTCACCCAAATCATCACCTTTCTCACCGAATCCACCTATCTCACTGCACTAACAGTTATCCCACCATATACTCCAACCATATGTCAGAATTTTGGAGCAATGGTGAAACTGCAGTACTGAATGGGGTTCGAGTCCTGAGAACCCGAGTTTGTGGCCAAGAGTTGGTCATCAATGAACAAATCATCAGGGAGCATCTCGAGCTTCACGATGATGGGCTCCTACTGAGTTCCCCAAGGAAGACTTGGAAGGCACCTATATCCTCATGGGATATGGAGGCGATGTCAGCAGATCTACGGTATACAAGTTCAACTTCTCTTACCATTGGAAGTTCTTGCTGCACATCGTTCTACACTGCCTCTCCAACAAATCAGGGGGTTGGGATCAAATCCCATATGAACTAGGATGCCTAGTTCATGGGTTGGTGAGAGGCCTCAGATTCAACTACTCACGATTTGTGTTGAATAACCTAATCGCCAATCTGAGCAGAGATACATTTTCATGTATCCCCGATTTCTTCAACATATAATCAACTGTGAGATGGAACCAAGCAAGCTTGTCTGCGCAGCTGCTCTTCCTGTTCCACATATGAGGCCTACCATCTTCAAAATCCTGAAGAAGATGTCCACCAACTTCACTGGACGGTACACTCCATTACCTCCAGCGATGACTGAGCGCATAGCTCCTGGTGACATCCCTGTTATCCCCACAGGTGATGAACCCACACCAGCAACATCCACCACAATACCAAAACCTTCTTTACCCATCAAAGCCACCTATCAAAGACGCCCCAAACGAACCCTTGTTCAATCTACTCTGATTGAACAAGCTCCTCCTGTTCACACCGAAAGGACTAGAGTGGAATCATGGGCTCCCACTCAGTCCGAGGTCACACCATCCTTCACATTTGACCTCAATGTGGGTTTTGAGCCTCCTCAGTCTCAAACCCCTGAGCCCGAACCCCAAGCCTTTAGCCCGCAGGGTGAGTCTCTACACTCCCCTGTGCAGCTGTCTAGGGACAGCCCCACCAAAGGCTCAATGCCTGTAGACATTGATCAAGGTCCCGGGTCAGTAGGACTAACCACCCTCTCTTTCACTGACCTTTTACTCCGAACTGATGAAGAGATTACATCTCTCCATGGCCATGAAGTTGATCTAAATCACCCACTGAGAGATCAACAGAGCCAGGAGGGATCCCTTGTCTCTAGCCCCCATCAGCAGCCAGCTACTGAGGTGAGTCCCACTGATGTGGAGGGGACTCATGTAGACTCAGCTGCCACTACTCAGAGTTTCTCATTGAGCTCTCAGGACAGTGGTAACATCATTAGGACTGAGTCTACGGCAACTTTGCCCATTGACATCTCTGAAAGAGATGACTCTGAGCAGAGGAAACCAGGGTGCCAAGAAACCACATCTGGTGGTGAGAGTGAGCATACTAGGTATGTTATCTCATCTCCCCATGATTCTTCTTATGAAGATGAGGGTAGTATGCAACTAACACTTCAGTACTTGCTTTCTAAGGTCTCCAACCTGGAATCACAGGTGAGGATCTTAGAATCAAGGACTGCCACTCAGCAACTTGAGATTAACTCTCTCAAGGCTCAACTAGCTGAGAAACAGACGGAGAGGTCTGTTAGGCATGTACCTATCCAGGTCTCAATGACTTCTTCCTCTAGCTCATCTAGCTCTCAAGATGATGCTACCAAAAAGGGGGAGAAAGTTCAGAGACAAACACCTATGGAACCACAGACCCAACTCATTTCCACCCAACAAATCATTACCCTACCTGAGTCATCTCAACCCTTTCTGGAGATTGACTCAAGGATGCTTCAAGATCTCTACAGGCTGTTCACACAGTTTGTATTGAGATCATCCCTAGAACAGCCCAGCCCCGACACCACATTTGCTTACTTTGGGGCTGAGGAGCTTCAAAGACTGACTGCACCTTCTACCACTGTGGAAGAAGTTGGTCAACCTAAGGTCTTCATGGAACCTGAGATTAGCTTCGAAGGGGAAATGGGGACTGATGGCCCAGCAACTGAAACAGATGGGACAGAATTTGCAGCAGTCTCATCTTCTGAAGCTCAAACTGAAGCTTCCGAAGCCTATATGAAAGCCTCGGAAGAACAAGAAAAATCTTCCGAAGCCGAAATAGAAGCTGCGGAAGGCTTGTTTCAAATGTCCGAGGAGCTGACCATCACAGATGTCATTGCTGACATAGCATCTGAGGTGGGCAGGGAGGACACTTCTGAAACTCCTCCAATCCAAGCACCAGCTGAACTTCTATCTCAATCACAACCCTCCATTCAAGAACCACCACAGTCAAGCACTATCAAAGACAAAGGCAAAAGAAAACTGACTGCGGAAGAGCTTCAGGAGGAGGAAAGGATTGAGAAGGCTAAAAAGAAAGGGAGGTTTCCAACTGAAAAGGTGCTAGCTGCCAGCTCTAAGGCAGCTGCAGCCAATCAGGAAGAAATCAACCTGAAGAGAAGAACAGCACTCATTGACCAGCTCATCAGTCTCGGAGCTGTCAATGAGGAAATACTCCTGCTATCATTAGAGGAGTTGGTGACTTTGGAGAGGTCAACCAGGCTACAACAAGAAAGGGAAGCCAGGTTGGCCTTGGAGAGGGAAGAACAAGAGCAGAGGGAGGCAGCCCTGAAGCTGAGAGAGGCTAGGATCAAGTTCCTGCTCTCAAGAGGTTTCAGTCTTCCTGAACTGTCTCCACATGACAATGACATGATCCTGCTGCTCCACAACAAGGAGCAGGATCAAATGGAGAAGGAAAGGAAGAAGGCTGCTAGGGAGAAGCTAAGGTGAAGAGGAAGAGGGAGGAAGAGAAGGAGGTCACTGCCACCAAGAAGTCAACTGACAAAGCCTGGATGAAGGACTATCTCCGGGCACATGGCTTCTCTGGTAGGCAGGTGGGACCTATGTCCAAAAGGACACTCCAGCGGATAGTCAGTGAAATAAAAGCTGACATCCGTTTGGGGAAAAGGAAGGAGATGTACAGGAGGATGAAGGGAATGGTTTTCACCCCAGCCACTCAACCACAGCCACAACCCACACCAGAACCAACCCCTTTTCCCATCAAACCTGAACCCACTGATGAAACCTTCACCCCTCAACCCACAACTCTACCCAAACCTACCACATCACCTCAACCACCCAAACTATCTATCCTAAAACCCAAGACTCAACCCAAAACCACTAAACCTAAGCCTACCCAACAACAACCAAGACCATCCTCTCAGCCTCCTAAACATTTCTCCTTTGAGGAAATTAAGGAGTTCAAGACAAAGCTCATCAATTGCACTACTTTGAGCAGTATCTCCTATGAGGGAGAGGTTATCAACATCACCTATGTTGACAACTCTTCAAGCTCCCTCACCCTAGGCCAATTTCTTGAATTGCCTAGAGACACTTTGGGCCAGGCTGCAAGACTTCTTGGTCTCAACTCCGATACCCTCAATGCTGAGGAGAAGAGACTAAGAAGAAGACTGGTGACTCTATGGATACCAGGAAAGAGGACAGGATTTCTGGTCAATCTCCTGGGCCTAGAAATGCTATAATCCAGTGGAGGTTCGATGAACCTTCTCACAACTTTGTTGTGAAAGAGAGAATGGCGAAACCAACAGGCTTAATGCCACCTCTTTACTGCATCTCAGCAGATTTGATCTTGCCGAGCTTGCAGAGAAGCCATTCTCCAATCCCTCCAACTCTGAGACTGCTGCACATATAAGAAATTACATCAGCGGTCTCCACTTGGCTGAACGAAGTCGAAGAGCCAAGATTGAAGAAGAGTTGAAGCTGAAAAGAGTGGAAGACAAGGAAAGATCAACCACCAAAGGCACAGCCTTTCTACAGATGGTGGAAGGTCCTGAATTGGAACCAATAGTTCGATGGGAATATGACTATACTTCCCATCAACTAACTCTTTTCAGAGGGCCACAACAGAGGGTACATATAATCCAAGGTGACAGAGTAGAGGTGCTGTCCACCAAAGATTTGTACAAGATTCTCAGCATCACAGCAGGAAAGAATGAAGATACTGATAAACACCTGCTCGCCTTGGTGCTGAGAACTTTGAGAAGAAGAGGGAAGTGAAGTTTTGGTAGCATCAGCCTAGGGGGAGTTTGTTGGATCATGATAAGGCTGGTGCAACCAAATTCACTTCATAGTCACTTTTGGTACTACATCAAAGGGCTTCCGAAGTCAAGCAAGAGATCTTCCGAAAGTCTGAAGAACAGCTGAAGATATCTACTGAAGGCAAAAGCTGAAGTCAACTGCTGAAGACAACAGCTGAAGCCAACAGCTGAAGATATCTTCCGGAGACAAAGTCTGATGAAAGAGCTGAAGACAAAGTATGAAAGCTTCCGAAGACAAAGTCTGATGAAAGAGCTGAAGACAAAGTCTGAAAGCTTCCGAAGACAAAGTCTGATGAAAGGGCTGAAGACAAAGTCTGCTTCCGAAGACAAAGAAGACTCCAAGCTCGGAAGAAGCAGTCTTCCGAAGTATAAGTGCCTTCGGAAGAAGTTATTCTTCCGAAGCACCTTATCATTCGGAAGACAATGCTATGTCCAGCAGATAAAGGTATGGTCCCTGTCAGTCCGCATGCAGACCTCTGACACCGCATGGGTGACACAGCATGGGTTCTTCCTAAAGGACCATGCTGTTGACCATACTTTATTCTACTGCTCACCTTTTGATGATAGTACACGTTACCAACCTTAGTTGGTAGCATGGGTAAGTCAGGGACATGTCCTGACTACCCACTCTCAGGCATGCAAAATGTCTGAAAGACCTCACCTAGAGTCTTGTAGTATAGATGTAAGGTTAGAGGTGTCCAGCTGGAATCAAAGTATTCCCGGCTGTAGGTAGTATTATATATATCTTCTCCCTGTAACTCTTTAGATAAGCGATTTGAGTCCAAGCGTCTTGTAATCCTTTGAGTTGAGAAGCAATATATAAAAGTACCTTGAAAATTACTTGCTGTGTTAATTTTCTTACTGCTTGTTACTTGGTATATTATGATCAACTCTTCCTAAAGACTGCTTGCCGAGTGTTGATTCACAGTGAGTTGAGAGAAAAACCACCCGAAGTCGATCCTGCAAATACATATGTGTGTGTTAAATGTTATAATTTATAAAAGAGAATCTCCTTTTTTAACAAGATAACCGTCCACTTTGTTCCATCAAGTGGGAGACACACATGCATGTGTGTTTCCACTACAAGATTCTCTTGATATACACACACACATGCATTGCTCCATTGACTAAAAAATGCTCTCCTTTTCTCATTCAACTTTTGCATGCAAACAAGCAATATAATTCAGCTCATCACTCTCTATTTATGGAAATAAAGCAGCAACATTGAAGTTTTGGAGCTGATTTTCATATTATTCTTGGAGTATTCTTATAACAAGAGAGGTTCTTGCACTCCATGAATATAGTTCTCATTTGCATGCAACACAACAAAGCTCTCTTTCTCCCTACATGCTACGGTTTCTTTTCAGCAGAAAAGAGGGTTTTCTGCAGAAAATTGAGGGCTTTTCATGTTGTTCTTGGTGATTTCTACCTAACAAGAAGGTGTGTTTGCAAGGAGCTTAGGGTATACTAGCTTGAGGACTTCTATCCTTGAAGTCTTGGCTGAATTTGGACATCATTCAAACTTGTTTTGGTCGATTTTGGCTGCTGCAGTAAGGTAGAATCACAGCTCTATGTAGCTGTGATTTTATGTAGTTTTACATGTCATATAGCTTGTCCATTCACATATTAAAGATCCTATTGTTTTGGGTTTTGTTTTTCATCTTAAAACTACATTTAGAACACAAAATTTTCAGATTATAAACATGTTATAATCCTTTACATCCGCTGCGTTTTCTGAAAGTTTAAAAGGTTAAACTATGTTTTAGTGTTCTAACAAACCCAACAGCTGAGACAGTCCCTTTGGGTTGAGGACTGTTCTTGGAGTTGGATGATTCAGGCTGTGTAGCAGTGATACACAACGGATCAGCCTTCTTCTTGATGCTGAGATGATTTGAACATGAACCAGAAATCTTGGTAGAAGAGTTGAGATTTATGTCTTCAGTCTTAACCATGTCAAATCCTACAGAAATAAAGACTTATTTCTGCTTAGAGTTGAAAGTGGCCTTGATCTCTGTAGGATTCTGTGTGCCCAAGACACTTAGAATATTGATGTGGTTAGTACGTTATGATCCAAGTCGGGTTATACCCAATAACAAGCTTAGCAAACACCAATTAATATTTAATTGATGATATGATCATGCAATTAAATATTTACACCAATTTAGAAAATGGGTTTTCTAAATAAGTTGCATATGAGATGGAACAATTTATTAGGATATTTTGTTCAATAATATTATTTGAAGTGTTATTTAAATTAGTTGTATAACACCAAATAATAATGAGAGTATACTACTTATACAATTAATTGGTTAATTGTATAAACTAGTTAAAAGAGTAGGCAATATATACATGTGTGTATTAAATATTTAAGAGAATAAAAGAAAAAGGAAATCTCTCCTTTTTGGCATGAAGAAACCGTTCCCCTCTCTCTCCATGCATGTGATTGCTTTATTCTCTTGATAAGAGAATGCACATGCATGCTTGACCATCCACCAACTTATTCTCTTGAGAATTACACACACATGCATTGTTGTCCCCTTCCACTAACTTAAGTATTCAGCTCTCAAGATCAAAATAGACACATGAGAACAAACACAAAAGGGGATCCTTCTCTCTCTCTCAACTCACGAAATGGCAGCAGCATTGAGAGGCTTTTGAGCTCAATTTTGAGCTGATTTTGGTTTGTTCTTGGTGTGTTCTAATGACAAGAAAGGTTCTTGCATTCCATGATCATGAATCTCATTCATACATGCAACTAACAACACAAAAACACACTCCTCTCTCTCTCTCTATGCTTACGAAAATGCAGCAGCTTCAGCAGGAGGTTTTGAGCAGGGTTTTCGTGTTGTTTTGGTGTCTTCTTCCTAACAAGAAGGTGGTTTGCAAAGTAGCTTGGGGTATAGACACTTGAGGACCTCTACACTTGAGTTCTTGGCCAATTTCAAGCATCCAAAATCACCCATCTTTGGTCGAAATTCTGCTGCAGTAAGGTAGTATATCACAGCTCAATGAAGCTGTGATTTTATGTAATTTTTCACATGTTCATAGCTTGTCCATTCACATATTTAAGATCCTATTGTTTTGGGTTTTGTTTTCCATCTTAAAACTACATTTAGAACACAAAATTTTCAGATTATAAACTCGTTATAATCCTTAACATCCGCTGCTTTTCTGAAAGTTTAAAAGGTTAAACTATGTTTTAGTGTTCTAACAAACCCAACAATGGCATCAAGAGCCGGTTATGTGGATGACTTGCTTGTTTTATCTTTTGAAATTGGTTTTAAAAGATGTTATTAGACATGTTATAGGCTGTTTTTGGGCTGGAATATTATGTCTTGTTGAAACCCCAACTTTCAAGGTTACATTACACATGCTTGTGATTAAACCTTGAAAGATATGTATGTTGATATGTTGATTGTTTGGACAATATTTAAAACCAAAAATTTCAGTTTATGTTGGCTGAAATTTAAAGGTTTTAAGTGGGGTTTCATTGTATATTTTGATGATTTGATCATTGGATGTTTTAGTGCATAACCTAGCCATTGACCTTGTTATTGTTTGGATATTTACGATGGTAGTATTCATTCATTCGATTGGGTTGTATTATTTGTTATTTGTGCTTTATTTCAAATGTAATTTATTTATTATTGGGTTGTAATAAATAGATTAGGTGTATTTTCATTTTACTAGATATCTTGTATTAGGACTTTATATCTTGTAATATGAAGACATACACATTGGAAGCACAAAGGAAGGTCACAAGAGAAACATGGAGCATTTTGGATGCGGTTTCAAGTGGGAGGCTTTTGGAAGCTTTCCATATGATTGTTTGTGACCCTTAGGAAAGACCTATGGACCACACTTGTGATGGCAAACAAGTGTGGACCACCTTAGATGCTATGGTTATGCACATATGCACATATGCACATATGCACATTGTGGTTGTTTATATTATGCTTGTTTGGTTGTTTGTTGTATGATTGTTGTTTGATATTTGGATATGCATAACAAACTCATTAGCAAACTTAACAAGCTGGAAATTTATGGTTTCTAATCATTAAGTGGTTAATAAGAGGTTATTAAAAGGATTAATGATTTAATAAAACAGGTTTTATTAAAAATAAACCATAAGATACCTTGCATCTATGGTTCTTAATCATTAAGTGATTAATAAGAGGTTATTAAAAGTATTGATGATTTAATAAAAAAGGTTTTATTAAAAATGAACCATAGGATACCTTGTATTTGAAAGCATGCAAATACAAGGTACATAGAGTTTTCAAAACTAGAATTAATGAAAACTAAAAGTCCCTTTTCAAACAAGTTTAACACCGTCCTTTTGCACAACACTTAAGTCATTTGGAAACTCTTAATGGGATAAAGGTCACCTAACCATTTTGAGGGAACTTATGACTTAAGGCGGGAATACCACATTGGTGGGATAAAGGTCACCTAACCACTTGTGTTGGTAAACTCACATGTGTGTGCAAGTAGGGTAACTTGATTTGCAAACCATGTTGAATGGATCACCTAAAATATGGTTTCCAAATGGTGTTGATGGGATTAACATGCCGACTTTACATATGATGTTTAAAGTCGATCCCATACCGCTAGAAGTTGCAAAAGGTTGCAATTGTCAAATGTTGACTACCTTGTTAATTTGAATAATGGGATAAAGGTCACCTAACCATTATTTGAATGTAACGTTGGATTCTAGATTTTAATTATTAATTGTCTATGAGACATAAAGGGTATTAATAATTAAAATTAAATTTTAAAGAAATACTAAAAAGAACTTTGTAAAATTTGTAGAATAGCCGCAAACAATAATGCTACCACCCCGACCGTCCATACCCTATCATTGAGAACTATTTTAGAGAGGGATCGTCTGAACCATAATAACCTTATGGACTAGTCTCGAAACTTAAGAATTGTTCTC
Organism: Flaveria linearis; assembly: GCA_024085815.1. NCBI lineage: Eukaryota > Viridiplantae > Streptophyta > Magnoliopsida > Asterales > Asteraceae > Flaveria > Flaveria linearis. The sequence continues at coordinate 59,467,974 of CM044003.1, read as the reverse complement.
AAGCAAGAGCAAAGGCAAATGTCCTTGACGATCCTATTCCTAACCAACCCGTCCCCGACGATGTTGAGGCCATTCCCGATCCTAAGGCAAATGTTGCCAAAGGAGGAGGGCACATCAAAGGCAAAGGGGAAGGGAAGATCAAAGCGGAACCTCCAAAACCTAAGCTTATGAAGCCTAAGGTAACCGAAAACGATCCATGCTTTGAGTATGGTGAGATAGGTCATTTGAAAGGGAATTGTCCAACCTATCTCAATGAGTTGAGAAATAAGAGGGATGTTAGGCAAACCTCAAGCATGACTTTCATAATCCATATTGACTTAAATGTTATTTCCTCAAAGCACATGGGTAATTGGATACCACATGTGGAACTCACTATTGCAATCTGTTGCAAGGGTTCAAAAGAAATAAGCACTTTAAGAAAGGAGACTATGTTTGAAACTTTCAAAAGGTTTGGAAGTTGTTCTTCAAAACATGTTATATGCTCCTAGTTTGACTAGGAACATGATTTAAGTTTCCTTTTGAAATGATATGGTTATGATTTAAAGTTAGTAAATGATGGTATTTATGTTTATATGAATGATGTATATTATTTCAAGGCTATGCCTTCTGATAATATTTATGAATTGGTTCATGATGATTCGTCCTATAATAACACATTATACCTATCATACACCAAGAGACTTACAATGGTTTAAGTGACTCTTATTCTTGTCATTGTCATCTTAGTTACATAAACAAGAATCGGATTTAAACACTTTAAAAGAATGGTCTTTTAAAAGCAAACGAAAATTGTTCATTTGATAAGTGTGAATCTTGTTTACAAGGTAAGATGACCAACACGCCCTTTAGTGGTATTAATGAAAGGGCAAAAGACTTATCAGGAGTCATACATTTGGATGTATGTGGTCCTTTTAAGACAATGACAAGGTATGATGAAACTTACTTCATTACCTTTACCGACGATTATAGTCGCTATGGTTATGTGTACTTGATGGCACATAAACATGAAGAATTTGAAATGTTCAAGAACTTCAAGAATGAAGTAGAAAATCAACTCGATAGAACTACCAAAGTTCTCCGTTTAGATAGAAAAGGTGAATACCTAAGTGAGTCTTTTAGGGATCATCTAGGAAGTTGTAAGATTGTCTCACAACTTACTCCTCACAGAACACCATAATATATGATGTGTCTGAAAGGAGATCGAACCCTATTGGATATGGTTCGACCTATGATGCCTATAAGCTCACTACCTCTATAATTTTGGGGTTTCGCACTACTCTCCAAGGCTCGTATTTTGAATATGGCCCAAACCAAGAAAGTGGATTCGACGCCTTTTTTTTTAAATATGAAATGGAATAGTTCCATCGCCATCATATTTAAAAGTATGGGTTATGAAGCTTATGTTAAGCTTAACACCCAAACCAACTGAAAGTCGATTCACTAAGTGTATATTTGTTGGATATCCAAAAGGACTGTATAGGATACTACTTCTTTGATCCAACAAAGCAAAAGGTATTTATTGCTCAAAAGGCATAGTTCTTGGAAGCCAAGTTCCTTATGGAAGGAATGACGCATAGAACAGTGGAATTTGATGAGGATCAAGATCCACAAGCCGATACACGTTTGGTTGACACTAGCTATCAACAAGAGGTTGTTGATAATGATCAAGAGGTTGATCGATACACACAAAATGTTCATAGATCTGGTAGAGTTAGCATTCCACCTGAAATGTATGGATCTTTCATGGATGGATGCTATGAGATTGACTCCGATGAGCCAAGTACATACCATAATGCTATGTCCAATTAGGATTGTGACAAATGGCTGGAAGCCATGAACGTAGAGATGCAATCCATGTATGACAACCAAGTTTAGGAATTGGTTGACACTCCACTTAACTCCAAACCGGTTGGATGCAAGTGGGTTTTCGAGAAGAAAACAAAACATGCATGGAAACTTAGATATTGACAAGGCTCATGTGTATAAAAAGGCTAGTGGGAGTGTAATCACAATCTTAGTATTGTATGTTGATGACATACTACATTTTGGAAATGACATTCCAACCATGGAAGGTGTTAAAACCTGGCTTGGAAGTTGTTTTTCCATAAAAGATCTCGGTGAAACCATCTATATTTTGGAAATAAAGATCTATAGGGATAGATCGAGGCGGTTGATAGGGTTAAACCAAAGTGCATACATTGATAAAATCTTGAAAAGGTTCAAGATGGAAAACTCTAAGAAAGGTATGGTACCTATTCAAAGAGGGACAATATTGAGTGCATCTCAATGTCCAAGCTCAAAGGATGAGCAACATCGTATGAAGGACATCCCATATGCGTCTGCTATAGGATCCGTCATGTATGCGATAATATGCACTAGACTGGACATGTCATGCGCGTTAAGCATGACAAGTAGATATCAGCAGAATCCGTGTAACACCCATTGGATGGCTGTTGAAAGAATATTGGAATACCTTAGGAAGACTAAGGATATGTTTCTAATACACAAATCTGATGAGGAGGAACTAGTTGTAAAGGGTTACACGAATGCTAGTTTCCAAACTAATCGAGATAATTCTCGATCACAATCGGGGTACGTCTCCATTATGAATAGGGTAGCGTTGTCCACTACAGAATTCGAATACATAGCCGCCTCATTAGCAGCTTGGGAAGCTACATGGATAAAAAGGTTTATCACCAATCTAAGGATGGTCTCTACCATTCAAGACTCCTTAGAAATCTTTGTGATGACGAGGGTGCGATTGTTCAAATCAAGGAACCCCGTGCACATCAAAAGATTAGGCACAATGAGCGGAGATTCAACTACATAAGGGATGAAGTTGAAAAGGGAAAGATATGTATTCGCAAAGTTCACTTTGATCAAAATATTGCGGATCCACTCACGAAGCTCCTCGAAAGGGCAAAGCATGAAAGTCATACTTGTGCCTTAGGACTTCGATATTCTAGTGATTGGACTTGATCAAATTTTGTATTTGAATATGTGGAACTCTTTATTATTTGAGTAAAATTATTTGGTTATAATGTCTCAATTAATGTTCCGATTTAGCATGTTTAATCCATGAGTAAATTAATTACTCTAAATGTCCGTAGTCGTTCATACTTGTGGGAACAAGTGTGAGGGTAAGACTATTATGAACTTGGATTGGTTGATATTCATAAGGATGAATATAGAGCAATAGGTTGCTACCAAGGTTCATAAATATTTGTGGGATACAAATATTGGACTAACCCGCATCTCAAATCTTACTACATGGAATCTTATTGATTGATCATAAGTAAATTTGAGTAAAGGCGAATATCATTTGGTATCCTTCGACCTGAGATACATATTGGGTTTTGATATTCACCAAGTGTTACACCTTGAACTAGTTCTTCACTGATATGAAATAATTGTCAGTACATAAGGCTATGTTCAGGTATGACATAAGGTGATTGTGAGAAACGTATGTAGTCAAGATGGGATTTGTTCCTCTTATTCGTTGAGAGTATGATGTCTAAGGCCTGATTAAGTTAAATCAACAAGGAATGATCATTCTGTGTCCTTGGATTTAACATGACATCTGTAACAAAAGGATAGATGATTGATTCACCTAAATCATTTCAAGTAGGGTACTTGAATGGGATGATGTTATTGAATGGCCACAAGTCATGCGTATTAAGGGTAGTAAACCGTTGTTAGGCGTTATTTACTGCTTGCATCAATCTTCTATGAATCTTGGGCAAGTGGGAGATTGTAGGATTCTGTGTGCCCAAGACACTTAGAATATTGATGTGGTTAGTACGTTATGATCCAAGTCGGGTTATACCCAATAACAAGTTTAGCAAACACCAATTAATATTTAATTGATGATATGATCATGCAATTAAATATTTACACCAATTTAGAAAATGGGTTTTCTAAATAAGTTGCATATGAGATGGAACAATTTATTAGGATATTTTGTTCAATAATATTATTTGAAGTGTTATTTAAATTAGTTGTATAACACCAAATAATAATGAGAGTATACTACTTATACAATTAATTGGTTAATTGTATAAACTAGTTAAAAGAGTAGGCAATATATACATGTGTGTATTAAATATTTAAGAGAATAAAAGAAAAAGGAAATCTCTCCTTTTTGGCATGAAGAAACCGTTCCCCTCTCTCTCCATGCATGTGATTGCTTTATTCTCTTGATAAGAGAATGCACATGCATGCTTGACCATCCACCAACTTATTCTCTTGAGAATTACACACACATGCATTGTTGTCCCCTTCCACTAACTTAAGTATTCAGCTCTCAAGATCAAAATAGACACATGAGAACAAACACAAAAGGGGATCCTTCTCTCTCTCTCAACTCACGAAATGGCAGCAGCATTGAGAGGCTTTTGAGCTCAATTTTGAGCTGATTTTGGTTTGTTCTTGGTGTGTTCTAACGACAAGAAAGGTTCTTGCATTCCATGATCATGAATCTCATTCATACATGCAACTAACAACACAAAAACACACTCCTCTCTCTCTCTCTATGCTTACGAAAATGCAGCAGCTTCAGCAGGAGGTTTTGAGCAGGGTTTTCGTGTTGTTTTGGTGTCTTCTTCCTAACAAGAAGGTGGTTTGCAAAGTAGCTTGGGGTATAGATACTTGAGGACCTCTACACTTGAGTTCTTGGCCAATTTCAAGCATCCAAAATCACCCATCTTTGGTCGAAATTCTGCTGCAGTAAGGTAGTATATCACAGCTCAATGAAGCTGTGATTTTATGTATAATTTTTCACATGTTCATAGCTTGTCCATTCACATATTTAAGATCCTATTGTTTTGGGTTTTGTTTTCCATCTTAAAACTACATTTAGAACACAAAATTTTCAGATTATAAACTCGTTATAATCCTTAACATCCGCTGCGTTTTCTGAAAGTTTAAAAGGTTAAACTATGTTTTAGTGTTCTAACAAACCCAACAATCTCTTGAGCCCTCCTGGCCTTTCTCTTGCTATTTCTGATCAAGTTCTTCCTCATAGACTTGGTCATCTCAGGCTTCCTGCTCTCCTCAGAAGGATAGTGACCCTTCTTAGAATCCTCCTCTTCACTCTTCTCAGAGGAATTCTTCACTACCACTTCTTCATCGTCTTCACTCAAGGGGTCTATATGAGGTAGCTCATCTTCACAAGTTCCACACCTAGGTGATCTTACAGACAAGATTGTATGTGGAGGAGCTATCTCACTAGATCCCAGTCCCTGTCTATTTGATAACAAACTTTTGCATGCAAGGATGAGGATATGATGTTCTTGAAGGTCTCTTCTTCAAGAACATATTTTTCTGCCCTGGCTTTGCTGATCACAAGCTCAGCCTGGTATTCAGTTAACTTAGTTATGAGATCCTTGATCTGAGTCCTGTAATTTGTATGCTCATATTTTAAAACTGAAATGGTTTTCTGTAAGTCCTCTATTTTTAACTTATAATCATTTTCAATTTTTCTAAAATCAGATTTTAGAATGTTCAAGGACTCAAGATCAGATCTTTTCTCTAAGTTATAGGACCTGTATCTGTTGACTTTAGCAATACATTCAGGAGTGCGAAGATGTTCCAATACCTTAGATTCATCATGGTCAGCCATTAATGCTTGGTTTGGAGATGCACCTTCCACCTGAAAGCTTCAGTCAAAGCCTCCTTCTTCAATAGCAACTGCAGCTTGCTGCTTTGGCTTCTCATTCTGGGTAGCTTTATCAGTGTAGTTTAGTCTGGATTGTGCTTGTCCACCATTTGTTCTCGGTGCCTTGCACTCCCTAGAAAAGTGACCCATCAAGTTACAGTTGTAACACTTAACTTTGCTTTTGTAAAGTCCAAACATTCCACTGGCTGTATTGCTGGGAAACTTCCTTCCTGTCCTCTTGTAGAACCTCTTGGCTCTGTGAGTGAGAAGAGACATTTGCTGGACTATCTCCATGTACTCCAGGTCATCCGGATGGATACAGTCCAAGTCTTCAAGGGTGAATTAGAAGCTGCCACAACTTTCATCAGAAGACACAGAGGCTTGAGAAGAACTTGTCTCTTGGAATGGGTTTCCTTGAGTATAGTTCTCCCTTGGTGTCTCCGGGAAGGTGATGAAAGGACCCTTTTATGATATGTTAGGGTAGCATATGAGATGATGCTGGGGTTCTATGTTATCCCTTTCAGTCATATGAAGGGCTGAACCCATTTGATTGTTGGAGTTACCAGATGAACCTTGCATGTTCATCTCCATATGCTATCCACTGAGAATACCATACAACTCTGTCAGAGTGAGAGTCTTAAGGTTCTTAGTTCTCTTGATTACAACACAATAATGTGTCCATTGCCTAGGAAGAGAGGACATGAACTTCCTTACAATGTCCCTGCTCTCAAGAGTTACTCCAACATCCACTAGGGTATCCACAATCTCAACATACCTAAAGTATTGTTGAGTCATGGTCTTACCTATTTTGAAGGTCAAATTTTCAAACTGCTGCTTCAGGAGATCCTTCTTGTTCTCCTTGGCTTCAGTAGAACGCTCATACATTAGTTTCAATGCATCCCATAGCTGATTAGCTGTCTTGCATTTCTTGAAACCTATGTATACAGAGTTTGGAAGAGCAGTCTGAAGGGCTGTCATGGCTTTTTTATCAATTTCTACTCTCTTTCTATCTTCTCCTGAGTAGTCAGCCACATCCTTAGGGATCATACCACATCCAGCAGTAGCTGAAGGAGTTTTTGTATGTAAGGTCCAGAGACAACAGATTCCCACATTCTTGAGTCTTGACACTTGAATAAACCTTCCATTCTTCGGCACCAAGTGTCAAAGTCATCAAGAGTGACCAGTGGGGACTTTTCATGGTTCTAGTTTCCATATCAGCTTTAGAGATAGATGACATTTGAAGGGTTAAGTATTTTTGTGTGTGTGAGGGATCTTAAGATGGTGAGATCTTATATCAAGAGCATGAGAAGCTCCGATACCAATTGCAGGAGCGGGTGAAGGGTGTATGCATTTGTACAACACAACAACACAAAGAGAAGAGTGTATGACAACACTTAACAATTCAAATGGGGAACTGGTGAAATGAGTTTAGAGAACTAAGAAACATAAGATGTAAATAAGACAGAAACTAGAACAACACACAAGCAGTTGGTTTTCAAGGTTGAAGTATATTGATCTTCTAGTTCTTTACAAAATGGTTTACAAAGTTCTACACAAACTTGCTAAGTTACAAGGACCAAAAAATACTTATACTATAACCTACAGCCGGCCATACTTTGAAGGCCAGCTGGATACATGAACTAGACAACAAAATCCATGTAGAGTCAAAAGGCAGATTGCCTTCTAACTAGTGACTATGACATGCCATAGCTCACATCCTAATATATTACAAAAAGTATAAAATACATAAAGTGGAAAGTTATAGACTCAAGACCTCAATGTACAATTTACCAAAAGCATGGACCTTTTCAACAACTCAAGAAAGGTTGGTGACTTATCAGAGTGGCAGCGGAAAGTGGTTCAGCTTTAGGTAAAAAGTACATCAGATAAAGCATGTATAAGTCTTTGGAAGAAATCTGTCTTCAATGGTTGGCTTTGGAAGACTTTGTCCTTGAAGCTTCGGAAGACTTCATCTTTTGGCTTCAGAAGATATTGGTCTTGGCTTCGGAAGATTTCACACTTAGAATAAATTCTAAGGCAGTGTGAAACTTCCGAAGCATTCCACTTCAGTATACTTATGCATGCATGCAGGAAAGACTTTGAGTGTTTGGGTTGCATCAGCCTTATTAATAACCTTACACAGGTAAATATGGCTGAGGATGGCACGCAGGAAAAGCTACTCGGCGGGGCAAAACTGACATCCATTCAACACTTATGATATTGTTGTTTTGTAACGCAATTAAACAATCATTTTGTAACTCAAACTATATTGTATTGCTTAACAACAGTATTTATTAATAATCATGAATGGCTTTTGTTATAGTAATTCCGCTGCTTATTTTATGAAATGTATATTATTATGTATTTATGATGCGATGAATGACCAACTGTGTGGTGCCCGGGAACGGGGCCTTACAATTTCATACTTTTAACGTTATCTTTCACTATCTATATGGACCAATGTGCAATACCCCAAACATTGTGCACGAAACTGGTGTTGGGCCTGTGGTCTATAAATAGACCACGAACATTGTGCACGAAGCTGACCCAGTCACCTAGGGTATGCCACAAGGGTTCTGTCAATCTCAATGATTGACCCTGTGTGCATCATTTAGGGTAGCTAACCAGCATCACAGTTGAGCTACGACAACATGGTCGTGCACCTCCTATATGCTTGCAAGACTTACATTATTTCAATTACGTTTCACTTTTCTTTATCATAAATCTTTCACTTTTGTTAATGATAATACTTTGCATTTATGATCATAAACATACCTCATAAAGTCACACAATAATAATAATTATTATAGACATAAGAACAGCTTATAATAATACAATATAATAACAATTGAAACCCTAAAGTCAAACTGGGGTCAAACCTTAATCATTCTGTTTTTCTTAAAATTTCAGAAAATAAGCTAAGTGTTCTTAGCACATGAGCACTATGCAGGCACATGAGGCCTGTTTAGGCGCATTACAACTATGCAGGTGCATGGGCTTACTTGGGATTTTCAATACTTAAGCGCATGAGCCATTTTCAGGCGCATGGGCACTATTTGGGCGCTTGGAGTACACTTACGCGTCTAAGACTAAGTCTTAGGCGCATGAACTATTGTTCAGGCGCATGGAATTATACTTAGAAATTCTAAAGCATAATTTGGGCGCATGGGGTACTGTTTGGACGCATGACCCTACTTAGAACTTTTCTAAGGCAATTTTAGGTGCATGAGCCTTATTTAGGTGCATGAACAACCCGTTTATCATACTTCTCAATTGTTTTTAGTCCCAAACATTATTCTAACTTATTCTAAGCTTAATAACACCATACTAAGCCTGTACATCACATAAACAACCATAAGACATTATCATACAAGCATGAAACATACGTGTATACATAATAATAGTAGTAAAACCTATGTTTAATACATTTTCAGTCCCAAAGAAGTTTTAAAACATGTAGAAACCGGGGTGTAGAACTCACCTAATGCAGCAAACAAGTAAAACTCCTCCAAACTTGTTTGTTCACGAGTTCAAGCACCTAAAATAAACCAAAAACACAACCCGAACACTTAAACACATACATAACAGTTTCTAAAGGTGAAACCACCAAGAAAATCGAGTCAATTACATATAAAACACTTACCGAAGCGAATTCTCAGCCTTCTTGCTTGAATACCAGAGAAAGCACTCTCTCTTTCTTCTTTCTTCACTTCTCAGTCGAAAAAGCCGATAGTAAAAGATTGATATGGGCGGACATGCCCATATATATTATATTATTTTGATTTTTGTACTATTTACATCTTGCCCCCTCCGCTTTAATCCCCTTTTCTTCGTGCAAGATACTTTTTATTTGCTTTCCTTATTGTCTTCTTTTTCTTTATCTTTATAAAAATTACGGGTGTTACAGTGTGACAAGAGTTCTTGTTGTTGTTTGTTCATTAAAGAAATGAACTGTTCTCGAGCACGTGCCGAACATAAATGACCACAAACAAAGAAAAATAAACACAAACAAATGATCATGAACATAAACGAACACACAGAAAAGTTTGTCAAGCTTTATCATAAACTTAACATAATTATCTGAAAATACCAGACATAATTTTTATAATTATAATTAACATAAAATTTAAGAAATTTGCAAAACTTAAGCATAAACTAAATTTGAAAATGGTCAAATGGAATGTTAGCAAAGATATATAGTATAACTAGAGTTTCATATTACTTCTCTATATAATAGAGAACTATTACCTACAGTTCTTTATTATCATTGGACCACATCTAAATGTAGTACACTGCCACGTTTTATATAAAATGTACCACTTGCCCTGCTTATTACTACAAATTTGTCCATGCATGTTCCACCTCCCCTCTTTATTATCATTGTTTCTTTATATTTCCATACCAAATATAGATTGGATAGAGAGAGAAACATGGCAAGATCTTAGGTAGAGAGAGAAAATCGGAGTCTAGCTATCACCGTTCTGAGTGTCTACTATGCCAGCGATGTTTTGTTTGTTTTTCACTGTCATCATTTGCTTATCTCTTTCTGTTTTTGATTTCCCTCGAAGAGCGATTTATTTCTTGGTCTTTGGGTTTCTTTGTTTTGCCCTTTAGGGTTACTTTGTTTACCTTGATGACGGTGAAGCTATACTCATCTAAGAGGTGTTGAGATTTCTTGTTTGGTTTCAAAGGCTGAAAACCCTTACTTTGTTTTGGCTTTCTATGTTGCTTCCATTGTTGTCTTCTTGATGACGTTAGATCTAAGGTCAACAGAGATCTGTTTTAATTTCTGATGCTATTCTTTTGACCCGATTCAAATGGTTGTTATGATGCTTTGATTCATGGATTGATCATGAATAGAAGCCTTGACTTTTTATAGGGCTCTTATGTTTTGATTGTTCCTTGGTTGATGACTCTAAGTACAGGCTTATCCAAGAGCTGAGGTGTTTGAGTAACCTCTTTAATCATTTAAGATTCTTGTAATCACCAATCTCAATTCATATAGGGTTAATATTTACTCAATGATGATTATCATCTAAGAACTTTAATTTGATTATGAAACAGAGGTTGGAGCAATAAAGATTTGGGTCATCCTTATTTTTCCTAGGTTTATTGAACAGAATTTTGAGGCTTTCATTTTGTATGTATGGTATGTCGATGATGATGACACTTTGCTCATCTGAGACTTTGTTGCAATTGTATTTGCAGCCACAATGAGTTATAAGCTTGTAATGTTTGATTTTGATCAATTTATTCCAAATGAATTGAGAAGGTCGATGAATGGTTTCAAACGGTCCGCCTCTTGATTTCTTTATGTGGGGTTTAAGCGTTACTTAGTTGAAACTTGAGAGGTTGTGATGATGCCCCAAAAAAGTTCGATAATCGTTGTTATGCGTGGTGCCATAATGTCATCCAGAATTTCCCGCTTGCAGATTACATGCATGGTTTGTAGCCACATCGATTAATCGATTAATCAATTCTCAGCCTTAAGTGACATTTTTTGCTTACCTTTATTATGTAAACAGAAAGTAAAACATAGTAACAAATTGCATTAGGAACTATGTTTTGAACACCAAATGCATGTAACTAAAGTCATTGAATATAGCCCTTAGATAGACAAATTCTATAAATGTTCATGTAAATAGAACCATTGGCTTATAGCCCTTTGATGGGCAAATAGTGTAAACATAATGTTTCATGGCGTAACAATTGCATTTACAAGCTACGCTCGCAACAAACAACCAAAATACCATGGTGCAACGCGCCTATGACACCATCTACTTTCTAAAAATTAAAACCACTAAAATAAAAATATAAATGTAAAATTTTTAAATGAATAACCACAAACAAACATTTTAATGAACTTTCATGAACATATACGAATGAACACGACCTCTGTTCATGTTCGTTTGTTTAGCTTAACGAATGAAGTTTTCTTATTCATGTTTGTTTCTTTATTAAACAAATGACATAAACGAATTTCTCGCCTAATAGTTCACGAACTGATCGCTAAACATTCGGTTCGTTTAAAACGATAAGTCTAATATATATAACTAGATTTTTTGCCCCGCGCGTTGAGCGGGGTCTTTCGCCATGATCCCAAATATCAAAACGCAAATGTCAAACACAATGTAACGGTTACCATTCCAATGTAAAATCCTAAAGCATGTAGAAAGGTAAAACAAACCCGCCGCTACGACTCTCACTCCGTCGATAACCTTAACGGCTACTTCGTCGTAATTCGTAAAAGTGATAAAATAATTTTATCGAGCTCAAAAGAAATATAAGAAAAACAAAACAAACCACAAAATGAAAATAGAAAAAAAGGTTACATAACTAAACTCTAGCAAGCCCAATTCATGTTTACAAAACATGTGTTTGAGCCGAAAAAAAATACAAAACCAAAAGAAAAAAAAAGAGAAAAAAAAGTTGCTACCTAGACTTAATCCAAACACATTAAGTTATAACATGATATCCTTATCACCAGAGTAAATAGATTTTAATTAATAATCTATTGAAACAATAATATTAATCTATTCTCTTTTTTAACTTGTCTATTAAAAAAAATTATTGTTCCTCTATTTGTGAAAAAAAAATTCTGTTCCTCTATTTGTGTTTTCAAGGATAGTAATAATAATAACTAGGAAATGAACCCGCGCGTTGCCGCGGGGTTCTTTTTGAATGTCTAACAGGCGCAACTGTTAAGTAATCTTATAAATTGACAAAATAAAATTGTTAGTATTAAAGTTACATTTAGTTTCAAATTTTTATTTACCAAAAGTCATCAAAGATCATCAGTTAAAGGTGAAAAAGAATTACCTCGCTCTATGTATATAGTCTAGTCACTTTTATCCGACCATTGTCAAGAAGATCAATAAATGTAATATATCCACCTGAGATCACACTTGATAATAGCAGAAATTAATAAAGATTCTCACTTGATAATAATAGAAATTAGAAAAGAGTTTAACTGTTTAAAATACAAATCAAACAGGTTGAGTGGCATAATAGACCTCTAAGTATATTTATGTGCTTACAAACCTTTTAAATTTCTTTAATACCACAAAGTTTATCACAGTAGTAACCTTTCTTTCTATTTTAGTGTATGCCTCGAAAATTACACAATACAAAGCCACTAATTATCAAACTGTTGGTTCAAATACTTTCTTTCTATTTTAGTGTATGCCTCGAAAATTACACAATACAAAGCCACTAATTATCAAACTGTTGGTTCAAAACTTATGTAACATTTGATCAAAGAACTGTGCAAAGTCATTAGTTGTTTGAGGATTTCTTTGAACCATTTAATTGACCAGACTGTGTGTAATAAAACACAACATTTTCAACATGACATTGGTAAAATAAAGTGGCCAAACACAAACATGCATCATTTTATAAACAAAAATAAACATTTATCTTTTTATGCCACCTAAAAGATAGAATCGATTTCTACCAGGTAGTTATTAATTAACTAATTTATTTACAATGGTTTCATGATACTCTAAGTTTTTGATAATTTAATTTGTGAAAATATATCAGAGAAGCCCTGTAAATGTACATGTCATTTGTAGATTATTCAGTCCACAAACAGATATTATTTTTTGATAATTGGAAGTAGTAAATAGTTAAAGGCATACCATTTAGTGCATTTCACTCGTCGTGCGTTGCGGCGAGGATTCTCTTTGTATCTTGTTGGAGGTCCCATGCTCACTTGAAAACTAAATGTAGTAGCACCCTAGAATACTCTACTTATTCACCTATGTCGGTTTGGGGTACGGTCAGTTCACCGGGACGATCGTCCTCCCAATTTGAAGTTTTTTCCTGTCACAGATTTCTCACGATCAATCAAAAGATATACAATATCCATCATCTATTAACATTAGTTTGATATAGACGTGTATTATATGTAACATTCATTACTTTCACAAATATCATCCAGAAGGCTTCAAAATTTGAAATCCTGTGCGATGACTCGTTCATGTGCAATGAAAAAGAAACAAAGTCATATCATATTACATAGCCATTGCAACCAAGTGATATTAAACAAATCAAACGTGCATAAAGCCTATTAACCTATGTATTGATCTAAAGCTTAAAGCAGAAGATAAAAGGCTAGACATTGTGCTTACAGATTTTGGATTACCAGACACCATCTACGCTGAAGCCAAACAGTTTCATAGTGCCTGTGGTTAGGAGCAAAACATGTGCAATTTGGGTATCTGCTACACACACATAGATCGAAGGTAACAAAAGACAAACTTCATCATTTCAAGAAGAAGAATGAGTAAGATTACATTATCATAACATTTAATATCTACCTAAAAATAAATAAGTAAATTTTTACTTATTAGTTATACCATTATGATGCTACTGCTAAAGAAACAATTAAAAATTGATGAATTCATGGAATATACATTAGGTTTGTAAACACAAACCTCCAGGTGAACATTAGTTTCGATTTTGAACACATTGAAAGTATTAGAAAATATCCCGTTGGCAGTAAATTTTCATAAATATTTTGTTAATTATAATTAAATTTCAAATTTTATGTATAAAACTGCATATTTTGAGATGAAAATAAACAATGAACTTACTTGTACCCCAATAATGAGTATAATGAGCTTCACACCTCACTAACTCCCATTACATTCTTCACCTACAGGAGATGACAAATAAAGCATGTGCACATAATCAGAAAAGTATATCAAGATAAATCTGGAGAACCAAATTTATGTTACAACTTGCAAACCTCCTTCTATGATTTGTCCAGCCTAGTTACGAACATTAATAACGTCGATAAAAGCAGGCACTGCACATGATGCTTTTCAAGCAAAATATCCATGTATTATGTCACGTTTAAATTTACTCTAAACGGTCCTAACGGTCTGCAGTAGTGTTTTTAATTTTTTTGCTTTATAGTTGAGCATTATATACTACCAAATCAGTAATCCAAGCGAAGAAAAGTTACCAGCGGAAGAGGCCAGGTTTTGCCTCTCTATAGATGATGAGTAAAGTAGCTGCAAAAATCACCTAATTTTTTTTGTAATATCAGGTAACATCGGTCAGGTAACATGAGGTGCTATATCAAATACTAAAATCAGTAACCCAAGAGAGAACACGTTACATGCGGGTTACGCCCTTATAAGAGATTTATTATATAATAAATGCTTAATCACCTACAAGAATAGAATGGTTTGGATCAGTACCAAGTGGTCTTTCTCCAATCCCCAAAGATGCTCATTTCAACCTGAAGTTAATTATACAATGATATTCATTTTCTTGAAATCAATGTTGATAAACACTTTATCACCATTAACCTAAAACTCTACATGGCATTTGAATATTAACATAAACATATGCAGAAAGCGTAATGATATATCGTTTACCTTTATCAAAGAAGAATATGGGGAAATTTAACTCGTCATTGCCTTTTCGCATACAAATCTGGTTGATTCAAGTGACCTTTATCTGTGGATAGAACATACAGTTCACTTTCAAACTACAAATAACTTGAAGTTGTATAACATACAAAAGAGAGTCAGATTTTAAAATTTTAATACACATAACTAACCTGTACATTGTATTGAAATGATTATTTTGCACAAAGTTCATGTTCTTTTTAGACCAAGTTGTAAGGATATAAGCAGCATAAAGTGCAGCACAAGAAAAAAATAAATTAAAGCCCTCCTAGCAGGCAAGAGAAATCACATTTTCTTTAATTAAATAAAACAAAAAAAATTATATGCTAAACAAAGAAAACATACATATTATAACACCCATCACCCGATCTTTTTTTCAAATAAAAAAATACTAAAGTTTGAACCTAATAATAATCTCAGTTAATCCTCAAATTGCATGCATAGGTCTTAAATATGTAAAAGAGAAATTGAAAATCAATAAACAATCTATGGGTATGTTAACAAAACTGCATCTAATCAAAGTTAACAGAAGTCAGGTTCTGTGGGGCTAAACAGCAAACACCTCAATTGCAACTTACAACATCTCATTGTTTAAACACAAAGCTTACCTAAAATAAAATGCAGTTGATGTTTGCAAAATTATCCCTTGATTTGACCTATCATTAAGAAGTCCAGCAAATATAGTACAGCTAAGTTGTACATATATCATAGAATTATCAGTACAATAACTGACAACAAAAGTTCTTACTGTGGAATCTATTTGTAGTTATTCATCGAAGGTACAGTCTCTGCAAACACTAAGCTTACAGAGTAGAAAAAGTAATGGCTAACTGCAAAGTGCCCTATAGTATGCTCTTATCATTGACCACTAACAATATACTGTGACAGTAGCATATACCTGCCAGTAGCATCATTAGTTGGCACAGGAACCGGTAGTTGAGGCTGTGACTCTTTTAACTCCATGCATGAATCACACAAAACCTTCGTCTTCTGGTTGCCTGATTCAGGTATGGACCCTAAAATTCATCAAACAATAAAGAAGTTATGACATAACTCAGCAGAGCATACAGGTCCAACACCCTCTATAGCATACACAACTCACCTTTGCATTTCAAGCAAGATGCAGGTTTCTCTTTGGATGCACTACCTATTGGTTTTAAAATGGTTTCTTCCATTCCCTCTAATGGAGAGGTTTTACAAGTGTTAAGCACCTCCCTTAGGGTGTTACTATTATCCAAGTAAATGTACTCAGGTGGCCGCTTATTCGCACTTCCCGCATGCAACTCAAACTGATTCGGAGTCACAACCTAAATTCACCAATATTACTAATCAGAATCCAAAGTTCCAAACAATCCTCACATGAGTAAACTACTACTACTACATGTCTAAATGTATCACACTCACCTCCTTCCCACCACATGTATCACAGAAACACAAAATTCCACATCCTTTAATCACACCTGGAAGTCCTTTCTCCAAATTTTTCACCTGAACAACAAATAACCCACAATAAAACATCGACAAAATGCTAACATTATACCATACCATCCTTAGCTTCAGTTTCAAAGATGTGAATGTATACCTTTGAGCCACGAACATACCTAACAGGTGATCCCTGAAGCAAACCAGTTTCAAGCAACTCCTTCAACTTCGATGGAACCTGCACCTTGTTGGGTTTGTTGGACCTAAACAATATTGTTTAACCATTTTAAACAAGAAAATGCAGCGGATTAACATCAAATATCAACCATTTGAAATCTGAAAATTATAGTTCATTGCATGTCTACAACAAACCCAAGAATGCAAGGATCTTATTTATGTGTTTGAACTAGTTATCACAAATAAAAACAACCCAAAGAGGCAATACATACTACCTTCAAAACTTGCTGAAAATCGTGGATGTAGATGAAAAAGATGATGCTCTTGAGCAGCCAAAACACCAAGAGAAGGTGTTCTCAAGTGTTCATACCCACAAGCATTAAGCACACACCATTCTTGTTAGGATTTGAGCACCATAAACGAGTCATGCAAGCTGCTGGATCTTGTTTCAGCCGTGAACACATTTGTTCCAGCCGTGAGCATCCACCAAAGATGTTAAACACTTTGTTCCAGCCATGAACTCCTTCAAAATCGAGTCACCAAGGCTGCTAGAACCTTGTTCCAGCCGTAAGTTCCAAGGTTCCAGCCTTGAACATCCAACAAGGATGTCAAACTCTTCATTCCAGCCGTGAGTTCCAAGGTTCCAGCCGTGATATCCTTCTTCCAAAAGAAAGATATATGTTTTGTGACTCTTTTGCATGTGAGAATTGAGAGAGAGATCTGAAATTGGAGTGTATGTGTGTTCTTGAGAGATCCATCTCTCTAAAACCTTGAGAGAAAAGGAAAACGAAAAATGAAGAGAGGGAATGGCAAAGGGGGCGGCCGAACCCTTTGTTCACCTAGGGTTTTCCCTTTTGAACTTTCTTTTATAAAATGTTATATGAGTTTAAATATTATACATAATTAACCTTTTAATTTTGTATAATATACACACACATATTTATTATTTGATGTTGCTTAATTAATTTAAACAACATAACAAATAATATCCATGAACAAAGTATCCTTATAATTTGTTCTTTCTCACATACAATTTATTTAGAAAACCCATTTTCTAAATTGGTGCAATTATTTAATTGCATGATCATATCATCAATTAAATATTAATTGGTGTTTGCTAAGCTTGTTATTGGGTATGACCCGACTTGGATCATAACGTACTAACCACATCAATGTTCTATGTGTCTTGGGCATACAGAATCCAACAATCTCCCACTTGCACAAGATACATAGAAGATTGATGCAAGCAGTAAATACCGCCTAACAACGGTTTACTACCCTTAATACGCATGACTTAGAAGCCATTCAATAACATCATCCCCTTCAAGTATCCAACTTGAAATGATTTAGGTGAATCAATCATTTATCCTTTTGTTACAGATGTCATGTTAAATCCAAGGACACAGAATGATCATTCCTTGTTGATTTAACTTAATCAGGCCTTAGACATCTTACTCTCAACGAATAAGAGGAACAAATCCCATCTTGACTACGTACGTTTCTCACAATCACCTTATGTCATACCTGAACATGGCCTTATGTACTGACAATTATTTCATATCAGTGAAGAACTAGCTCAAGGTATAACACTTGGTGAATATCAAAACCCAATATGTATCTCAGGTCGGAGGATGCCAAATGATATTCGCCTTTACTCAAATTTACTTATGATCAATCAATGAGATTCCATGTAGTAAGATTTGAGATGCGGGTCAGTCCAATATTCGTATCCCACGAATATCTATGAACCTTGGCAGCAACCAATTGCTCTATATTCATGCCATATGAATATCCACCAATCCAAGTTCATAATAGTCTTACATTCATATTTGTTCCCACAAATATGACCGACTACGGACATTTAGAATAATAAAATTATTCATGGATGTAAACATGCTAAAAGGAGCATCACTTAAAATATCGTAAACTCATAGATAAGTTAAGTATTACTATTGTTCCATATTAATAATATTAATACTAAACAGATCAATTCCAATCACTAGAATATCGAAGTCCTAAGGCACAAGCATGACTTTCATGCTTTGCCCTTTCAAGGAGCTTCGTGAGTGGATCCGCAACGTTTTGATCAAAGCGAACTTCGTGAATACATATCTTTTCCTTTTCAACTTCATCCCTTATGTAGTTGAACCTCCGCTCATTATGCCTAATCTTTTGACGTGCACGGGGTTCCTTGATTTGAACAATCACACCCTCGTCATGACAAAAGATTTCTAAGGGGTCTTGAATGGTAGAGACCATCCTTAGATTGGTGATAAACCTTTTTATCCATGCAGCTTCCCAAGCTGCTAATGAGGCGGCTATGTATTCAAATTCTGTAGTGGACAATGCTACCCTATTCATAATGAAAACGTACCCCGATTGTGATCGAGGATCATCTCGATCAGTTTGGAAACTAGCATTCGTGTAACCCTTTACAACTAGTTCCTATTCATCAGATCTGTATATTAGAAACAGATCCTTAGTCCTCCTAAGGTATTCCAATATACTTTCAACAACCATCTGATGGCTGTTTACTTTGATTCTGCTGATATCTACTTGTCATGCTTAATGTGCATGACATGTCCAGTCTAGTGCATATCATCGCATATATGATGGATCCTATAGCAGACACATATGGGATGTCCTTCATACGATGTTGCTCATCCTTTAAGTCTGGACATTGAGATGTACTCAATATCGTCCCTCTTTGAATAGGTACTATACCTTTCTTAGAGTTTACCATCTTGAACCTTTTCAAGATTTTATCAATGTATGCACTTTGGTTTAACCCTATCAACCGCCTCGATCTATCCCTATAGATCTTTATTTCTAAAATAGAGACGGCTTCACGGAGATCCCTTTTGGAAAGACAATTTCCAAGTGTAGTATGTCATCAACATACAATACTAAGAACGTGATTACACTCCCACTAGCCCCTTGATACACACAATCCTCATTAGCGTTCTTGATGAAACCCAATTTCTTGATCTTTCATCAAAACGTTGATTCCAATTTCTCGATGCTGGTCTCAATCCATAGATTGATATTTTTAACTTGCATACTTTATCAGGATGACTTTAGCATTGCCATTGGCGAGAAGGTTTCATCATAATCAACCCTTTGACTTAGAGTGAAACCTTTTGCTACAAGTCTTGCCTTGTAAGTATCCAAGTTTCCATGCATGTCAGTTTTCTTCTTGAAAACCCACTTGCATCCAACCGGTTTGGAGTTAAGTGAAGAGTCAACCAATTCCCAAACTTGGTTGTCATACATGAATTGCATCTTTACGTTCATGGCTCCTAGCCACATATCACAATCCGAATTGGACATTGTATCATGGTATGTAGTTGGCTCTTCGGAGTCAACAACGTAGCATCCATCTATGAAAAATCCACATCTTTCATGTGAAATGCTAACTTTACCAGATCAGCGAACGTTTTGTGTATTGATCAACCTCTTGATCATGATCAACAACCTCTTATTGATTGCTAGTGACAACCAAACGTGTGTCGGCTTGTGGATCTTGATCCTCATCAAATTCCACTGTTCTATGCGTCATTCCTTCCATAAGGAACTTGGCTTCTAAGAACTTTGCCTTTTGAGCAATGAATACTTTTTGCTCTGTTGGATCAAAGAAATAGTATCCTATACAGTCCTTTATATATCCAACAAATATACACTTAGTGAATCGACTTGCAGTTGGTTTGGGTGTTAAACTTAACATAAGCTTCATAACCCATAATTTAAAATATGATGGCGATGGAACTGTTCCATTTCATATTTCAAAAGGCGTCGAATCCACTTTCTTGGTTTGGATCATATTCAAAATATGAGCCGCGGAGAGTAGTGCGAAACCCCAAAATTATAGAGGTAGTGAGCTTATAGTCATCATAGGTCGAACCATATCCAATAGGGTTCGATCTCCTTTCAGACACATCATTATGTTATGGTGTTCTGTGAGGAGTAAGTTGTGAGACAATCTTACAACTTCCTAGATGATCCCCAAAAGTCTCACTTAGGTATTCACCTTCTCTATCTAAACGGAGAATTTTGGTAGTTCTATCGAGTTGATTTCCTACTTCATTCTTGAAGTTTTTGAACATTTCAAATTCTTCATGTTTATGTGCCATCAAGTACACATAACCATAGCGACTATAATCGTCGGTTAAGGTAATGAAGTAAGTTTCACCATACCTTGTCATTCTCTTAAAAGGACCACATACATTCAAATGTATGACTCCTAATAAGTCTTTTGCCCTCTCATTAGTACCACTAAAGGGCGTGTTGGTCATCTTACCTTGTAAACAAGATTCACACTTATCAAATGAACAATTTTCATTTGTTTTCAAAAGACCATTCTTTTAAAGTGTTTAAATCCGATTCTTGTTTATGTAACCAAGATGACAATGACAAGAATAAGAGTCACTTAAACCATTTTAAGTCTCTTGGTGTATGATAGGTATAATGTGTTATTATAGGACGAATCATCATGAACCAATTCACAAATATCATTAGAAGGCATGGCCTTAAAATAATATATATCATCCATATAAATATATAAATACCATCATTTACTAACTTTAAATCATAACCATATTGCTTTAAAAGGGAAACTTAAATCATGTTCCTAGTCAAACTAGGAGCATATAAACATGTTTTGACGAACAACTTCCAAACCTTTTGAAAGTTTCAAAACATAGTCTCCTTTCTTAAGGTGCTTATTTCTTTTAAACCCTTGCAACAAATTGCAATAGTGAGTTCCATATGAGGTATCCAATTACCCATGTGCTTTTAGGAAATAACACCTAAGTTAATATGGATTTTGAAAGTTATACTTAAGGTTTGCCCAGCATCCCTTTTATTTCTCAACTCATTGAGATAGGTTGGATGAATCCCTTTCAAATGACCTATCTCACCATACTCAAAGCATGGATCGTTTTCGGTTACCTTAAGCTTCATAAGCTTAGGTTTTCGAGGTTCCGCTTTGATCTACCCTTACCCATTGCCTTTGATGTGCCCTTCTCCTTTGGCAACATTTGCCTTAGGATCAGGAATGGCCTCAACATCGTCGGGGTCGGGTTGGTTAGGTGTAGGATCGTCAAGGACATATGCCTTTGCTCTTGCTTGAGAACAATTCTTAAGTTTCGAGACTAGTCCATAAGGTTATTATGGTACAGACGATCCCTCTCTAAAATAGCTCTCAGTGATAGGGTATGGACGGTCGGGGTGGTAGCATTATGGTTTGCGGTCATTCTACAAATTTTACAAAGTTCTTTTTAGTATTTCTGAAAAATTTCATTTTAATTATTAATACCCTTTATGTCTCATAGACAATTAATAATTAAAATCTAGAATCCAACGTCACATTCAAATAATGGTTAGGTGACCTTTATCCCATTATTCAAATTAACAAGGTAGTCAATATTTGACAATTGCAACCCTTTGCAACTTCTAGCGGTATGGGATCGACTTTAAACGTCATATGCAAAGTCGGCATGTTAATCCCATCAACACCATTTGGAAACCATATTTTAGGTGATCCATTCAACATGGTTTGCAAATCAAGTTACCCTACTTGCACACACATGTGAGTTTACCAACACAAGTGGTTAGGTGACCTTTATCCCACCAATGTGGTATTCTCACCTTAAGTCATAAGTTCCCTCAAAATGGTTAGGTGACCTTTATCCCATTAAGAGTTTCCAAATGACTTAAGTGTTGTGCAAAAGGACGGTGTTAAACTTGTTTGAAAAAGGGATTTTTAGTTTTCATTGATTCTAGTTTGAAAACTCTATTTACCTTGTATTTGCATGCTTTCAAATGCAAGGTATCCTATGGTTCACTTTTAATAAAACCTCTTTTATTAAATCATTAATCCTTTTAATAACCTTTTATTAATCACTTAATGATTAGGAACCATAAAATTCAGCTTGTTAAGTTTGTTAATTAGTTTGTTATGCACATCCAAATGTCAAATAACAATCACACAACAAACAACCAAAAGAGTACAATCATACAAGCATATGTGCATAACTATAGCCACTAAGTTGACTACACTTGTTTGCCATCACAAGTGTTGTCATAAGGTCTTTCCTAAGGGTTCAACACAACACAAATGATGAGGTCTTCAAAGACTCCCACTTGAACTTGCATCCAAATGCTTCAAGTCCATCCTTTGTGTCTTCCTTTTGTGCTTCCTTCCCGAGCATCTTCTTTTACAAAATATATATCCTAATACATATTTTCTAGTAAAAGAAAAAATACTCCTAATCTATTTATTACATGCCAAATGAATAAATAAATTACAACCCAAATAGAAACACCAAAAGGATTATTACAACCCATAAAGAATGAATACAACCAACATGACAAGATTACAATCAACCAAATCCAAAACACACATGGTCAAGGCTATGTTATGCACTAATATATGTATCCACATACATCATTTCAAGAACCAAAATGAACCCCATTTGACCCTAAATTTTCAGCCAACACAAACTAAGAATTTAGGGTCTTTTGTCCAAACAAAAACACAATCAACCAATTTGATATCTTCCTTTCAAGATCCAATCATAAGCATGCATGATTACAACCTTGAAAGGTTGGGGTATCATCAAATCATCACAAAACAGCCCTAATAAGGTTGTTAAACCTTATATATCCAAATATACAAGAACATATGAAACTAGTCATCCACATATCCGGCTCTAGATGCCATTGTTGGGTTTGTTGGACCTAAACAATATTGTTTAACCATTTTAAACAAGAAAACGCAGCGGATTAACATCAAATATCAACCATTTGAAATCTGAAAATTATAGTTCATTGCATGTCTACAACAAACCCAAGAATGCAAGGATCTTATTTATGTGTTTGAACTAGTTATCACAAATAAAAACAACCCAAAGAGGCAATACATACTACCTTCAAAACTTGCTGAAAATCGTGGATGTAGATGAAAAAGATGATGCTCTTGAGCAGCCAAAACACCAAGAGAAGGTGTTCTCAAGTGTTCATACCCACAAGCATTAAGCACACACCATTCTTGTTAGGATTTGAGCACCATAAACGAGTCATGCAAGCTGCTGGATCTTGTTTCAGCCGTGAACACATTTGTTCCAGCCGTGAGCATCCACCAAAGATGTTAAACACTTTGTTCCAGCCATGAACTCCTTCAAAATCGAGTCACCAAGGCTGCTAGAACCTTGTTCCAGCCGTAAGTTCCAAGGTTCCAGCCTTGAACATCCAACAAGGATGTCAAACTCTTCATTCCAGCCGTGAGTTCCAAGGTTCCAGCCGTGATATCCTTCTTCCAAAAGAAAGATATATGTTTTGTGACTCTTTTGCATGTGAGAATTGAGAGAGAGATCTGAAATTGGAGTGTATGTGTGTTCTTGAGAGATCCATCTCTCTAAAACCTTGAGAGAAAAGGAAAACGAAAAATGAAGAGAGGGAATGGCAAAGGGGGCGGCCGAACCCTTTGTTCACCTAGGGTTTTCCCTTTTGAACTTTCTTTTATAAAATGTTATATGAGTTTAAATATTATACATAATTAACCTTTTAATTTTGTATAATATACACACACATATTTATTATTTGATGTTGCTTAATTAATTTAAATAACATAACAAATAATATCCATGAACAAAGTATCCTTATAATTTGTTCTTTCTCACATACAATTTATTTAGAAAACCCATTTTCTAAATTGGTGCAATTATTTAATTGCATGATCATATCATCAATTAAATATTAATTGGTGTTTGCTAAGCTTGTTATTGGGTATGACCCGACTTGGATCATAACGTACTAACCACATCAATGTTCTATGTGTCTTGGGCATACAGAATCCAACACACCTCTCACAGTTGAATGTAAAAGCATATTTTGTAAAAGCATCAAACTACCTCAACCTGACTACATATCATCAATTTCAACCCTAAATTATACCTCAATGACTTCAGGGTTCACAATCTTCTCAATAATTAACTGTGCAACCCTGTAATCGGCATCAATCACACCAGCCCCAACATCAATCGAATGCTTCCATGCGAGACCAGACGTCGGAGCTACAACATTCACAACCAATTGGTCACAAAACCCTATTACCCTTTACAGAAAAAACTACAAAAATGCTACAAATCTTACCGATTCGAGCATATGTTCCCTCTGGTACTGTCAAGCGACGATGCCGGGTTGTTTGGCGCTTGGATGTCAGGCGACGATGGCGGGTTGGGGGTTGGATGCGGCGACGATGGGGCGACGATGCGACGATGGGGCGACGATGGCGGTTTGGGGGGGACGATGGCGGTTTGGGGGGGACGATGGCGGGTTGGGGGTTGGATGTGGACGACGATGGCGGGTTGGGGGCGATGTGGAAGCCGGGTTTGAGATAGGGGAGGATGGCGGGTTTGAGATAGGGGAGGGTGGGGAGGATGCCGGGTTTGAGAGATGGGTGGAACTGTTTTGGCCGACAAATTGGATTAAATAGAATAGAAATGTCCGGGGGTGGAACTTTCTGAAAGCATGCAAAACATCCTCTTATTAACCGTTCTCTCTCTTTCTTGGAATTGCTCATGTGCCCTAAAACCCAATTCTACTCGATTTGGTCGATTTCGTCCTCAGGTGATAGTTTCTTTGATTTTCTTTTTGAGTTTCATTTTGATCCTGGTGCTTGTTAGTTAAATTTTTCAATGTTACATAATGTTTTGAGAAAACGCTTCTGATCGCGTTGGATTATTGATTTTGCGTGGCCGATATCCTGTTCATCCTGGACGATTTCAATGACTTACGATTTTACTTGGGAAAAGTTCAGGCTGATTTTGCGAGTTCCCTGGTTGCGCAAGTACAAAATTTTGCTCGATGTTTGTGAAGTTTATACATAAAACCCCTTTTGAAAGCTGCACTAGTTATTATCCCAAACTACGTGCATGATAAAACGAGTCAGACAGACGTGACTATTTTGCGTTAGTTGTTTGAAATTGTGGCGTCTGTATGTTCGTATTATACATCATCACAAGGTGAAAGATGATCTTGTAGAAGAAAAAAATCAGGTTAAAAGATGCTATGCATCTAGATTTTAAAAAAAGCTATATTAACCAAAAATCAATTATGGGTAATAAAGCGATGATGGTTGGAGATGGTAATGGGGCACCTATTATTAAAAAAGATATTGCAGAATTGTTTCCATCCGGTCTTAATTTTCAATGCCCATACAGTTACACAACATACATTTGTGTATTACCAGGTCTCTTGTGAAACCATTTGGTTGCAAACAGTTTTTCCTCTGTTGTCTCTTACATAGTTTACTGGAAAGAAGTATATAGTACATTCAGTATGCTAAGATGAGATAATCCATGAATGTCTAGAGGATAACTAATAGATCACATCAATCTCAAGTAACTCTTTTTTTTTTTCCTCAGCAGTCACTCCGCAGGTTAAGTTCTTCACGTGTTTATCATAAACGTGCGATTGCTTTTACTGAGGACTCTTTAGTTATGGAATCTGCAGAAAAAGTAGATGCTATAGGTAGTCGCCTACCAACAGAGGCCATGAAGATACTACAGTCATTGGCTTCTCATTGGGATGATATAATTAATGTAGATGGTTTACAGGTGATAAGACTCAAAGGTGCTATGACCAATGAAGTCTACCAAATCAAGTGGCCAACCAACACAAAACGCTCTCGAAAGGTTTTAGTGAGGTTATATGGTGAGGGTGTGGATGTTTTCTTTGATCGTGAAATGGAGATCCGAACATTTGAGTTCATGTCCAAACAAGGGCATGGGCCTCGTCTTCTAGGCCGATTTTCAAATGGGCGAATTGAAGAATTCATTCGTGCACGGGTATTTTTAAATGTTGCCCCTGTATTTAATTAATTTTCAAGTCTGGAACGAATGCCTTTTTTAGGTATGAATGAATCATATATTCTCAATAATATTCCCTAATTTAGGTGATATTTCAATATACATAATAGGAGACAAGCATATACAAAATGTGCCTGATTATACCTCGGTGTATGTTAGTAGTATAATTGTTGGATTAATGTTATATTTCCTAGTCTTGGCACATGACCCATGTCCTTCTATATATGCATTTGAGTAATAACTAAACGTTTGGTACACCTGAAGATGTGTATATAAACACTTAAAGAGGCATATATATACTTGTTATTAGATGCCCATTTTGCAAAAATGTCTATTCGAAGTCTAGTGTCTCCATTAGTCAATAACAACTAAAGTTACTGATTTTATAACTTTTTGTTGACTTGTATCTTTTGCATGCTAGGGATGAAAGTTAGACTGGGTCGCCTTAAGAATAGAGGTGGCATATTGGATAGGTTTGGTAACTGATCGAAACGGGCTCGCATCAGAATAGTTTTTGATAAGGGTGAAAACAGGTTAGGTCGGGTTAACACACAAAGCTTTTTTGTCCCTTTTTTCTTGAACTTTATGGATAACTAATGTAATACGATTACAAAACGTAAATTACTAAAATGATAATCGTTTTTTTTATATAAAGCTATGATGTTCTTTTTGACATGTTCGATCTATTTGACCAAAGGTATATAACCCAAGTCTGCTCACTTCTTGGTAAATGGGTTAAAATGGCCACCTCTTCTTAAGATGTAAAATTTCATTAACTAAATACAGTATTTTTTGTTTGTGGAAACCAGACACTGTCAGCTTGTGATTTGAGGGATCGTGATATATCTGCACTTATAGCATCCAAGTTAAAGGAGTTCCATGACCTTGACATGCCTGGTCCAAAGAAGGCTTTGGTCTGGGACAGATTGCGGTATAATACCTCTTTTATTCCTTACAAGTTGAGGTCTCACTATGTTCACCTACAAAGGATTGAGGTCTAGTTAATTTAATTTGCATCGGATTAACCTAGTTTTTGTAATTCGTAAATTGACAATTTTTTTCCTTATTTTAGGAAATGGCTTAATGCTGCCAGAAGTATGTGCTCTGCAGAAGAATCAGGTGCCCTCCGTTTGGATGCAATTGAGGAAGAGATAGAAACTTTATACAAGTGTCTTGCATCAGATCAACACATAGCATTTTGCCACAATGACTTACAATATGGGAACATAATGATTGATGAAGACACAAGATCTATAACCATAATTGTAAGTATTTACCCAAGACTATTAACTTCGTGAACATTAATGTTTCACATACCATTCTATTAGTGGGGGCCCAATATCAACACATTTATTTTCAGATTGGTTGATTCTGGTTGTGTTTTATCTCTAAAGATATGAACAGTAAATAAAACAATTAGCTCTAAAGGAAAGAGGTCATAGGGGTCGAAAGTTGCCCAAAGTGTTTTTCTAATGAATACAAACAAACCATTTTATTAAATTATAGAATTTTTCTAAGCACATTTAATGCACCCATTATTCATTAAAAGAATGAAATTTTACTAATGGTGTTTCAGGTCAACCTCAACCCACTCAACCCACCCTGTTCCGATTCAGATTTAACTTGTAAAAAATTACCTGTTTTGAAATATCACCCAAACCTACTTTCTCACCAAATTTTCCTCTATGATGAATGATATGTATTTTCCTAAGCAAAGTCTATTCCAGTTGTTCCTGTTAATATGTGTGCATTTCTAAGCCATGTATGAAGCAGCCTAGTAGGCTTGTGATCTTATTTCAGCTTATCCAATTTAAGCTTGATTGGATGCTATGTTTCTTCATCACTTTGGTCACCCTTTACTACAATCTAATGATTGTTAGCACTCAACATGAGGTTGACAACAAGGGGTTGTAGTTTAAGGTATCAATTTGAGTGCATTTTATGGGCTTCATGTAAATGGCAATTTTGACCAGTTTTACCTACGAATGGGTTTATTGGTTTGCTTTTCTATGCATAATGGGACACCAGGAGAATGTTTAACTAAAAAGATATGGTGCAAAGGTCAAAGGGTCAAACATGTTGAAAGGGTATATAAATGCATAACAGCATAAGGCATCAAAAATCTTCTAATAATATGGTTTGGAGCAATCATATTAAATCACTTATTAATTATAAATTAGAGAATTGAGAAAAAAGGGTCGTGAGCCTGGTCGGCGAACCTGACCCGTTTTTGCCACTTTTGAACCACATTTGTTTTGTGGTATCCACGGTCCATGTTGCTTGATGCTCAATCTAAAGACTTGTATAAGTTTGGCTGATTTCCACATTATTAAAAGATATATAATGTGTAAATGTCTCTTTGTCCTTTGACTCTTCTTGCCTTGGCTGCTAATGTAGCAGCCAATACTTCAGAATTGTATATATGACTTTAAACAGATCGGTACTAAAGAAAATATGTTGCAAAAGTATGATTAATAGATCATGATCCTGATTGAACGATACTTTAACAATGAGACTTATATCAGCATGTATTGATTCCCTGTAAAATGTCAATGTGAGAAGATAACCTAACAACCTCAAAAAGAGAAGTGCCGGAGAACACAGATTTTGGTAAGGAAATCAAAACTCTTTGCTTATTTACTTGAATTTTTTTTAAACGCTTGTTTATTTGTATTTTTTTTACTTTAATTAATATGTATATATTTTATTAATACATGGTCAAAAGTATATATTTTCTTAACAGCTCACTTTCTGACAGTCTTTATATTCTTGTTGATGTCATGCTAAAGTCTTTTAAAGTTGTTTCAAACTTCTATCTTTTGTCAATTGTTGATTATTGTTATAAATTGATTCGTTCAAGCTAATGTTTTTGCAGAAAAACTTATTTATCAATTACGTGCACGCATATGCATATGCATACGCATACGCATGTGTGTGTATAGACATACATGCCCACACACACAAATGTACACATGTATAAATAAAAAAGGAGAACCTAGTAACGGGCCTCATGTACACATCCTTATCTTGTGATACTGCAAGAGGCTGTTTTAACAAATTGAACCCGTGATCTCGATGTTACATGGCGACAAGTCGACAACCTCACCATCGCTTAAAAGTCCACCCCAATACACAAATCTATATATCTATATATATTACATACATATTAGTGATACTATTAGTTATCATGGAGGGTGAGCAGATAATTATAGATGTCTAAAGCTTCAAAGTGTATAAGTCTCCTAAACATTCAAACCTCTTTTTACTGCTGCCTATTCGGTTAAACAACTGCCTTACTAACATTACCCCCCACTACTTTGGTTTCCCCTTAATTAGAAGCTTCTACTTGATTGGGTCATTAGGCTGCTCCATGGGTTGAGCAGGGTTTATTTGACCCACTGGATACCCAGCCGGGTACAATTCTAGCCCCCTGAAAAAACAACTTGTTCTCAAGTCGAAAAGAAAGTCATTGGCTGGCTAATTCCCTGTGTTTTAG
This sequence comes from Flaveria linearis, assembly GCA_024085815.1. Lineage (NCBI taxonomy): Eukaryota > Viridiplantae > Streptophyta > Magnoliopsida > Asterales > Asteraceae > Flaveria > Flaveria linearis. Next base: position 59,437,935 of record CM044003.1, on the reverse strand, counting down.
ATAAGCTAATTAGAAGTGTCTATAAACATTTCTTGAGTTGGGATAAAAATAAAGCTAACGGGGTTAATTCCCCTGTTGTCAATAGTAGTATTAGCGCTCGCTATAGTGCGCTACGTAGCATATAAGTCATCTGTCGCTATTTGGTTGTAGCATTTAAATAGCGACTTATTTATTCTTATTTTATTTATTTTTTATTTGTTCTTATTTTATTCTTAATTTTCTTTTAGATATAAATAGTGAAGGTTTATTTTAGCTATATAGAAGCAGGATTTAGTGTTGTTTTAGCTAATTTGGTGGTGTGAATGCTTATATTTTGTTTCCACTAGTTGTGGCTAAACATGAAATAGCGGTCACTATTAATCGCTATTCGCTACGTAGCATATTGGTAGTTTGTCGCTATTGCCCGCTATTCTCTATTGACAACTATGGTTAACTCTCAGTTAGTAAAGGATTGTTGGAGGAAAATAAGCTCAAAGTTAGGAGTGTCTGTAAACATTTCGTAGAGTTGGGTTTAATCCTAGTTAATAAATGAAAGTTTGGATTATTACAATTCAATAACCCTTAAAAAGTGTTTTTATGGCTGTTTATTGGTATTGGTATGTTGCTAAGCTCTCTATTAAGTTTCTTTAGTTCTTTAACAGTTAAGTACATGTTATGGGTGTCACAGCTAGAACATGTTAACTATGACAAGCAAGCTAGAATAGCCACGTAAATAAAAAAAAATCTTTTTAGGAAGTTAATTATTTTTACCACTTTGAGATTTTTCTGAAAGTAAAGGCCATAGATTCTAGATTGCATTATATACGTTAGGTTTAAGTGCTGATTTCTGGATGTGATGCTAAGATATTATATACAAATACTCTCCTAGTTTATATACTGTACTCATTGCAGTGTTTTAAATCCAGTGAGGTAATGAATATTGGAAGTGTTATGTAGAGGTGGCAAGAAGGGCACATAGGGCAGGTTGGGTAATAAGTATACCTGGCGAAACGGACGGGTCGGGTTGGGCGAGGTACCGGGTCAAAACGGGTGTGGGTCAGAATGAGTTCGGGTTTGGATGGAGTAATTTAATAAAAGGTCATTTTGGATTGGGTTAGGACGGGTTCGGGTCAGGATGGGTTCGGGTTAGGATGGGTCAATTTAAAAATGCCAAATTCTCCTTCTTGCTATAGTTGTTACAATTCCAAAATAGATTTTCATATATAAAAGTCATTTTAGTTCCGGACTTTGATATTGAAGCTGCTACATATTAATACCCAAATCCGGTATACCGACATTCATCTTCCAACACTTGGTCATACCTGGTCAACAACATTTCAGTTTTAGATCAAGAATACAGCTTGCAATCTCTAACTCTTTTATGACTAATATAGTGCCAAAATTATTCCTTTTTTTGTTTTAGTTCTTTTATGCAGATCATCATATAATCTAATCACCATCTTAACAGATCTTGTTCCAATAAGAACATGCACCAAATCATCAGCATGCTTATAATTCTTGAATTTGGTAAACCCAAATGAATACACCACCAAGCCGTCATCAAGTTAAATTCAATTTCCAAAATGACAAAGTAGTATCTTTAAATAAAATAAGTTGTAAACAATACAACTACTTTCCTCTATCATGAATTTAAATCCTTGTAAATCAAATTGCCATAGTTTCTGCGAGATGCTTGTAAACTCAATACATCGTAACCCGACCCGTCCTTTTTGCCAGGCATAATCGAGACCTTCAACTTCTGCGGGCTCTGATGTAAGCTCGTTTCCCTACGGTCTGCGTGCAGCCTGACCATAACCAATGCTATATCTAGACCTGCTTCTAACCGATCGCCACCGCGATGCATTCCTCTTCGGGTGATGACCAGTATTCTTAACAGGCGAAGCGAATTTCGGGTGATGATGATTTCCAGATTGAGATAACACATTCTTCAACTACAATGCTTCTGCCCCAAACCTGCTCACAGATCTTCTATCCAACGTTCCAGTCTTATGAAGCTTTTGAGGCATGAATTCATGGCTTCTGGTCTTGTTTCGATCACATGATTGTCATCTGCAACTTTCTCTCTTCTCCCACCTCCGAATTCGGCTGAATCGTCTTTTTGAAGCTTATTGCGGTGCCGATCGGATGGCTAGGCTCTAACCCCATAAGTCTAGCAACTAGAGTAAGATTTTGAAATCCATCAACACCATTTTTATTCTTATTTGGGAAGCCCCCACTGTTTTCATCAGCAATCTAAAATTCTAAACACAGGAAACACAAGATCATGATATGATTAAGCCGTCATCAGTTAGATTCAACCAATTTCCTCAGAAACATTTGTTATCTGAATCAGAATCAAGTAATAATTCAGTGAAAAAACTTATATCATGAACTTGTAAATCTGTAAATCAAACCTGGATTTAAAGGGTCAACGAGCTACGAAGTTGGAGGCGGCCATTGATTTGGAGGCCTTTAAGTTTCCACTTGTTTATGGAGAGAGAGAATTGAAGAAGCGTTACTCTGAATTTGTGAATTTTAGCGTTCCATCTAGTCGTCTGTCTCTATATTATTACTGACCCGTTATTTTTAGGGTGAGCCCATCCGGATCTGTTTGGTTTTCTTCCAACTCTAAGAATGCGCATCCTGACCCTTTAAGAACAAAGCTTGATCCAAAACTTGTAAATCTGAGATGAGTTGTTTAATAAGTTAGTAGTGTGTATACAAAATTTCATCAAAACTTAAAAAATTTTCTGCAAGCTCATCGTGTCCCAAAAAGAATCTTTGATTCTAATATGATTTGTCAAGTTTCATATTATACCCTTAATTATACCATGTTAAAATTACATTAGTTGTAGATTTCCTGAAACTGTGTGCATTTCAAATGGGTAAACTTGATGTCCTTACTATAAAGTATTAGTTGTACGTTTAAAATCATGTTTTTCATTTTTCTGTTGACATTTAGTTTAGGATGAAAGAATTAGATTATAGATAAGTTTAATGAGTTATTGCTAGAGAGGATGCACTTCATCTTTATCTTAAGCAATGCTTTTAATACAATGGTCTTATATTTCTGTTTATGAATGCTTTGAATACTCAGATGTAAAGATTAAATTGTATGGAATATTGGTATATGTTATACATCTGTAATTAAAAATTGCAAGGAGATGATCAAGTCCATAATTTCTTTAATATAAGTAATAATAAGGTAAAATGATAAACATGGGATGTTAATCATATGATTACTATACATGCAATATTATTTTTTATTTATTTTGCTTGTGTTAGTTTCTCTTGTTCTGTTTAACCTCACTATTGCATGAGTTTCAGCTTCAAATACCTCTATCCCTAATACAAACATTTATACAGGACTATGAGTATGCTTGTTACAACCCTTTCATGTTTGATATTGCAAATCACTTTTGTGAGATGGCTGCAGATTATCATACAGAAACACCTCATGTATTGGATTACAGTAAATATCCTGGTAGGGGAACACAATTAGTTCAAATTCTTAAATGTCGTACAAAAATGCTTCAACTTCTTATTAGCGCAACTGACACAGATCTTGAAGAGCGTAGGAGATTTCTTCATGCATATCTGAGTTCTTCAGGTACACAAATTGTAACATGGTGTGTTTATCTTTTTTTGCAATGAAGAGTTGATTATCATTTTTTAATTTTACATTGTTACACTGATAATGTATGTTCCGCCACGACAGGGGCGTAAAACTGTAAAAATGGTAACATTTAAATATTGCCGATAAATAAAACTTGCACTTTATTGATAACATTCACCGTTACCAACCTGTGCATTGTGGCTAGGTTGTTGATAATATTTGAAACTTTGTATAAATTCAAGTTGGAACATTGTTAAAAATAGGCACGTCGCAGTGGAATAAAACCAAACAATTAAAAATTATTAACGTTGATAAAAGTAAACTTTGGAAAAAAGCAACAAAAATTGAAACCTTGAATCAACTTTGACGCCTTATACGTTTATGCATTGATGACTTGTACTTTATGATATACATTTCCCTTTAGAATGATATATACACTGAAACGTAGATAAAAATAAGCACATCCTGATGGTATATTCGGAATTTATAAAATATAAAATTTTAAACTTATAAAAGAAAATAAAAAGAACAAAAAAAATTATACCATAATCAAACCAATTAAATCTCATCCATAGCCAAACAAAAAAAATTACGAGTGTGACAAAAAATGTAGATGTCTGAAGAGTATAATGTAAAGAGTGGATATGTCTAAATTTGAAAAAGTCAAAATGTTACTTTTCGGACGTATTAATGTAAATTAATAAAATGATGCATAGACCACTTATAGATTAAACATAAGCACTGTGCAATGTAGAAATTGTATGATGTATAATAAGTAACAAATAATAAAACGTAGTTATAGTCTAAAGGGGACCACAACTTAAATGGTATGTGTACTATAAAAAGTGTAGGGGAGTGTTGATATGTTTAGGGGACCAAATAGGATTAAGGTTAAGGACATTTAGGTAGGGTTCTGATATGTTTATACGTGCCATAGTTATGCCTTAGGGTTTAGTGCGTTCTACTATCCTTTTAGTAGCCATTGCATACTATCACTCTACTTGATATCATTTAAACGCCTATTGTCACTATGTGTGGATTTCTTGATCATTGTATATGGTAGGTATATATAGATGACTGATGAAATACGTGGATATGTACTTCTTAATGCGTATTGTGTATGGATGGCATATGATTTTCGTGTATATCATGGTTCACTGTGTGTTTCCTGTCACCTAATATATATTGATACTCACTAAGTCACTATGTGTTGAATGCTTGCCTATGGCCATTGTCTGCCCGTTGTTTACATTGTAGTACATGATTTTCTTATTATGACCTTACTATATTGTGATTGTACATTATATTCTTTATATGCTTTCTTTGTTTGCTTTAAAGCGGGGGTATTTGAAGCAACCTCTCTATCCATTGTGGTAGAGGTAAGGTTTGCCTACATCCCACCCTCCTCAGACGTCGTCAAAGGCTTGGCTATTGATGAAATTTACAGAGCTTGGTTATGGTTATGGTGTACTATAAAAGTTGGACCGCACAAATATAATTTCATGCTTCTCGAGGTTGTACTTATAGTTTTGCTTATTCTGATGCACACAAACACACTTTTTCCATCTTTAAAAAAGTTCATTTTTCATATAAACTAGTTGAAATCCTGTTCGCGCGTTGCGCGAAATTAATTTCGCTCACATTGTACATGTGCCAACGTTCAAGACTCGGAAAGAAACACAAAAACTCGGAAAGAAACACGAACACAAAAAACGCGGCTCAGAACCACTGGTTGGTTGTGGCTGCACACCGGAAATAGCTGCTAAGCCAGTGCAACTAGAAACAGTTTCAATATACCATCACAGCCACAGAACAACCAAAACAATAATAGATTAATAAACTGAATGAACGGTGACAAAAGCAAGATATGTAATTACGGATTTAGAGGCTCAGAGATGGTGGTTCATTGTGGCTGCAAAGACTCCTTTGCCACGCCAGAACAATGAACATAACATCCTTTTCTTTTTCTTCATCGCCTAATCCATATTCACACGACAACAGAGATATCAACCTACACAGGGTGCCTCAACAATAAAGGAAGCAACCAACAACAAAAGTCTCGGATGAATTTGCACTCGTCATCATCGACTGGAACATACAAATAATACATGCATTTAACCACGCAAGGACCGTCGATCATTCCGCCATCAGACAGCTTCGGTGCCACCCGCTGACCGTCGGACAGCCTCGACCGACGTCGCAAACCCACCACCGCGTCTCGGAGGCACTCGGCCTCCACCCTGCTCCAAACACAAAAAACACGAATTGAAAAGATTAAGGTGGGGGTTGAAGATCAGAGACCTCAAACGAAAGTCTCAGATGAAGTTTACCTATCATCGTCGACATGCGGCGACCACCTAGGGCCACTGGCGATGGCGACGACACACACCCAAAGGCGGTTAATTGGGGCGGCAGCAGCAGGCTAACCCCATGGTCGACGGCAGCGGCGACGCCGCACCACAACCAGGAGCCGTACGCAACGAAACAGAACATCCAGAATCAGGCCAGCAACGGTTACCCAAAGGCGGATGGTAACGGCGACGGCATCCGACAGTAGGGGCACCACATAATCGCCGTTCAAGCCGGCAACGATGATGGTCACGAGCAACAGCGGGGCAGCATGACCACATTCAAGCCGGCAACAGCGATGGCCGTAGCTAGCAGCGGTGCCACGCGACCGTCGTTCAAGGCAGCAACAGCGATGGCCGCCGGCAGCAGCGGTGCCACACAACCTCCGTAAACCCTCTCTCTCAACACCATATGAAACCCTGTTTAAAGGGTTAGAAGACAGATGCTCCTCAGCTGCTTGTACACCCACACCGCCACCACTTAACACCTGCTCAAGTTTAAAGAAAAAGCATGATACGCGAGCACCCACAACGCCACCACCTAACATCTGTTCAATTATAAAGACCAAGCACGCTGCCCGAGGAAAAGGGAAATACCAAAAAAGCCCCCGAAATACTGTTCATCGTAGTGCTTTTTTCATATATAGGTTAATTATGCTAAAATATATAATTTTTTAAAGGGCAATATGATTTGTATTATAAAAGTATTTGTAATTAATAATGCACAGTTTACAACTTGTACTCTTCTTTTGTAGGCTAGATCCATTTGCTTATTGTTATATATAGTATTCTTTACTACAACCAAGCCCATTTAATCTCATTAATAGCCAAGCTACTGACGTGGTCTGGGGTTTATAACTACATAATGTAGTCTTATAGTAATGAATCATGATGCAGTTAAAGTTGGTAATCCTTAGAAAAGTTACCTAAGTTTCAATAGGTGTTTCCTAAATAGTTAAAGTTGGTAATCCTTAGAAAAGTTACCTATGTTTCAATAGGTGTTTCCTAAATAGTTTAAGTCGTAAGATGCACTCAAGGTGCAAAGGGCTTGTTGGACTAATCTTGACAAGGTCTAATAGTTGGTGTGGTCATTTAGTAAGTTATATTAGTTAATCTTATATGTTTTCTTAAGTTTAGTATGTGGTATGGTGTCCTATATTTGATATGTTTATTTTTAGGAGGTTTGTTTATATGTATTAGATATCTTGGTAATATTTAAGTATGTGGTTCATTATCAAATATCAATAGATTATAGGGTTATTGTATTGCTTTCATTGATATATATATATATATATATATAAGAAAAGTTGTTTTCTTTTGATATATATATATATACATACATATATATATATATATAAAAGAAAAGTTGTTTTCTTTTGATATATATATATATATATATATATATATATATATATATATATATATATATATATATATATAAAGAAAAGTTGTTTTCTTTTGATATATATATATATATATATATATAAAAGAAAAGTTGTTTTCTTTTGATATATATATATATAAGAAAAGTTGTTTTCTTTTGATATATATATATATATATAAGAAAAGTTGTTTTCTTTTGATATATATATATATATATATATGTATGTATATGTATATATATATAGATATATAAGAAAAGTTGTTTTCTTTTGATATATATATATATGTATACATATAAAGTATACATACATATACATATATATATATATATATCAAAAGAAAACAACTTTTCTTATATATATATATATATCTACATATGTATATATATATATATATATATCTACATATGTGTGTATATATATATATATATATATATACATATATGTACATGTCTATATATAAGAAAAGTTGTTTTCTTTTGATATATATATATATAAGAAAAGTTGTTTTCTTTTGATATATATATATATATAAGAAAAGTTGTTTTCTTTTGATATATATATATATATATAAGAAAAGTTGTTTTCTTTTGATATATATATAACAAACAAACAAACAAACCCAGTGTATCCCACTCAAGAGTCTTTTGATATATATATATATATATATATATATATAAGAAAAGTTGTTTTCTTTTGATATATATATATAAGAAAAGTTGTTTTCTTTTGATATATATATATATGTGTGTGTGTGTGTGTATATATTTATATGTGTGTGTGTGTGTGTGTGTGTGTATATATATGTGTGTGTGTGTGTGTGTGTGTGTATATATATATATATATATATATATCAATAGGAAGTTGTATTCATTAATATATATAAGAAAGTAGTGTGAGGGATTCCAAAAAAACAGGGTGTTCGTGTTCTTGTTCTTCTCATGCGGGATGGTGTGTGCGTTAATCAAGATCTAGGCCAATAATTGGTATACGAGCTTGGAGGGTTTGAGAGTTGTTTTCTTTCCGATTTAGGCATAAAACCATTCTTGGAAGCCTCACAGTTGTTAATCACCGCATAAAATCGTTCATTTTTATAATCTTGTAGCGCAATACATTATTTAACCATTTGCTCAGGAACTTGTCTTAAAAGAAACATTCAAATTGTCTCACATACTTATCAAAATTAAGAACCTTTTTTCATCATCACAGACATTGGATGCCAGACTTTCAACTCCCACTAGCCTTCACTTCCATAGCCTTCACTTATATGTCTACTCATCCTCAGCCTTGTCAGTTATCTGGCAACTAATGTGCATACAAAAATATGCATATAAAATTTATATAATAAAATAAGCTTTTTTCATTCCTGAGCACACTATATTATACGTACATGTCATATTCCTCTCATTCCATTCATTATGGTGTTTATCATTGTTTTTTCATTCTTTCATTGTCTTTTCACTGTCATAGATCTACGCCTTTACCAATCCAATCAGTCACAAGCACAATGATTAGAAAAGTAGTGAGCGATAGATCTCATAAACATTTGGTCTGCGCAAGTGCAAGAGCCCTTAACATACAGCATTGCCAACACATGTCAATGCCTTTGACGTTTCCATACGTGCATAAAATGCGAACTCTCAGTTGATATTGTGTAATGAAGCTCCATTCCTTTTTATTGTCGTTGCTTGCAAACTTTTCATTCACAATTGGGTCCATTTAAAATTTATTAGGTTCAACAGTAATTCTTAAATATCTTACACTTTGCTTTACACAATACTTTGCATTATTGTTTTATTTTGTGCACTTATGCGTGCATCATATAAAATTTCTAAATGTAATAAACATAAGAAGGATACATCATAGTAGGGTACATCATAGTTAGAATAAATAAGTCAATGCAAAAAGTTCAAAAGTAATATAAACAAACAAACAAACAAACATACCCAGTGTCTTCCGCTGACAAAAGTAATATAAATTTACAAAATATAAGCTAGATTCATTCTTATTCATGACAAACCAAATAGCCAAAGGGGCGTGGGTTAGTTGCGCTTCTTAAGTTTCATGTTTTGCTTCTACTTGAGGAGCGGTCGCCATGAGTGCCTAAGCGTGCATTTTTTACTACATAGTATATTTCAGTTATAAGAAATACTTGGTCAAGATTGAGTTGTCATGTGATTCTCAAACTAGAAGTCTTACTCAACATCAAGATATTTGTATCCCTTTATTTACATCATATGAAATCTATTCATTTCCGAATGCCATAATTTTTTACTTCAGTGCAACTTCAGTAATCAACTTATGTACTTTTAGACATAAAAAAGATAGATCCATGTAATATACTACAGAGCACAAACTATTAGACGAAATGGAAAAGTATCCTAAGGCCACATTAGTATTGAAGGAACATATATCCTAAATGACTTATGGTTTACCATTATATAGTGGCATGTTATATTGTAAATGGAGAATCAGGGTGGAACTATACATACGGACAAATCCATGATTCACCCCCACACACTTTGAACTTTTGCAAGTTAAAAAGGATGATACAATGTATGAAGCTAATAACTAATAATTAGAACTAATATCAAATCTAACTTTTGACTTTGTGTTTCAGGTAATCAACCCATCAACTTAGAAGTTGATTACATACTTGAAGAAGTTCAGAAGTATACTCTTGCAAGTCATCTACTATGGGGCTTATGGGGAGTTATATCGGTACTTTTGCTACTTAAATATGTTATGTTTATAATCTTGTTTTTGTTTGTAAGCATGCGCTATTTGGATTTGGTTTCCACAATCATATAAATATGTATGAATTGTACATGCTTTACATGCTTTTCAGCCCGTAGACTTTGCTAATGGTGCAATGAAGGAATATCGGCATAAAAAAGCTTGAAAATTGTGATCCATGTTCTCTACCGCTTAGTGGGTATAATGATCATTGTTGATATATGCCAGAGTATAGTTTTTAGGGTTTTTTTGAGCTTATATTTGAAAGGATTACATTGGATCCTACTCGGCCTTATATCGAGCACACTGATGTGAAAATAGTAGACACGTAAGCACTAAAGGGGGCTAGGCTAGATGTGTAGAAGTGCATTGTTAGAATATATACAGGGTTAGTCGTCATTAGGGTTTAGGCTTATTAGCTATGCCTATTAGGGTTCTTGGTTCTAATAGGCATAGCTAATAAGCCTAAACCCTAATGACGACTAAACCTGTATATATTCTAACAATGCACCTCTTTGGAAGCGGTCTCTCTATCTCTCAGGATAGAGGAAAGACTTGCCACCACATACCCCTCCCAGACCCTGCTCTTCAGCGGGATACACTGGGTATGTTTGTTTGTTTGTTTTTTAGGGTTCTTGGTTCTCTGTCTATATATATTGTATCTCAATACAATATCTCTTTTCCGTTCACATGATATCAGAGTTTTTGATTTTTTTTTGGTCCATGTCTTGTCTCACCTTTGAAACCACCTTTCGCCATCGTGTATCATTTTATGGCCACCATAACACTTGTTTCATGACTTTCATCAAATCTACTTCCCATCGCTTCTCACCTTGTAGAACCACCCACATCATCGGTCTTGATGTTCAAATTTGACTAAACCAAAGAAAACCGGTCATGATCGGCATCGTCCCTTGCCACCAACGTGTGAGGTCCGTTTTCGGAAGACCTCACAATAAATACTAAACTAGGATGCTAGTATGCTAGTTTTTAAACGTATAAATTCTTCTTAAACTAGGATGCCAGTATTTTAAACGTACAAATTCTGAAACTAGGATGCGAGTCTAACGTTAAATTCTGAAACTAGGATGGCAGTCTTTAGTCTTTATCGTACTAAGGTACCCACCACCTCATGCCAACCAAAACCTTAGAGCCTTATCTCTTACATGATGACCCTAACATGCATACTAAAAAGTTAGCATTGTTGAGTGAGTTTTATTTTTATTTTAAAACATAACTTGGTAAATCAACATAACATATTTTATTGCCATTAATGCCATACCATAACCATAACTTAACATAATCAAATAGGGTTGCGACTAAACTTGTAGAGGTGATCATTTAATGATCAGGTCATGTATTGGGTCAGGCTGGACACCTTTTATAAGAATGTTAATTATTCTATGTACCAATAGTTACTGTGTCAAAGATGATCACAACAATTAATTTAGTTTAGTAAAAACATTTTTTTTCAAGTAATTTGATTTAGTTTCTTAGAGACATTAAAAAGCACTGGGTGATTTTGATACATTTAAGATATAAAGAAACCACCTCTATTACTTGGCAGACATCTGCACCTGTTATTTGCTCCTTATAGCTTTCGGTTTTTTTAGAAGTCTCTATTGTATAGTTGATTGGAACAGCATTATCATTACAAACAATAAAAGGAAGAGACCTTCATTTTTTATTTTAACTTTTATTTTATTTCAGGAGCATGTTAATGAAATTGATTTTGATTACATGGAGTATGCAAAACGGAGGTTTCAAGAGTACTGGTTACAGAAACCCAAAGTGTTGGGATGCAGTAATGAAACTGTTATCTGAACAGGTCGCGGGTTTTATCTCACATTTCTTTCTTAGTGTTGGAGGAAAAATGCCACTTTTCTATATAAAAATTCCAACAGCTAAATTTATTGAGCATGGTTGTGAAACAGGTAGAAGGCATTGGGAATCGCAGTTTGGATCATCTACTGTGATCGCGGGCTAATGGAGACATGTTGCATTATTTTTGGCTAGTTGTAGCATAATAAGATTTCAAATGAGAATACCTTGTTATGAGTTTAAAGATTCATGTACATATGATGTCGCCCATTACATGGATCATTTGTCTAAACTTCTATTCTAATATTATTAGATGCATGCTATTCTAGATGTTGCAAGATTATTTCAAACCCTCTTCTTAAAAAGAGTCGTTAAATCTTGGAAAGCCAAACTGAGACTATACTTTTCATATTAAACAGCTAAATGAATCAGTTAGTGAAATCTAAGATTCAGTGTTAGTGATATAACATGAATCAATAGACATAATCAAAGTTGAGGAAGGGGATTTATAGGATTTAAACAGAAAATTAGTGCGCCAAGAGGAATTAGGAATTATAAGTTGGGCAAACCGCAATGGTAGTTTGTTGTCTGTCCTATGATATATCAAAGGCTATCTTTGTGCTTATCTAATGTAGATATGAATGTTAACTTTTTAATCCACTCTATATTATAATTTATAATTCATCTAAAACTAAGTGGTTGATTAGATTTTCTTATATTTAATTAGTGACTTGTAAATAATTAACCTATAAACGAAAAAAAAAACCAACCTCATGAACAGTGTTTTAGGGGTATATCGGTAATTTGCATTCTCCTTGACTGTTATGCTTCCTCGGCTGTTGCACTAGGCCTTTTAATGGCTATCATCTTCTTCATTTGATTTTACCGACACATTTGTTTTTGAGAGAAATGGGTTGCGGAGGTCGGAGGTTGTGGGTGGTGGCTGTCTGTTTCCGCTTGACGGACATGACATACACGATGGCGCTTTAGTAGGCCTCCATTTCACGTCTCATGTGTTGGGTCCCCTCTACGGCTGTAACGCGACCAATACTCCATCGCGTGTCTTCGGTTGAATTGAAGTTTGTCGGCGAGATGGCCGATGTTCGTCGGCCTCAGTGATGTCGGCTGTGGCCTTGGAAACAACCGCCGCTCCGCCTCCTGTTTTCGGTTGAGGTAGTGCTGGCAGTCGTTTTCTTGTCAGACAGGGTGTCGATGGTGTTATTTGGACAACCTTATGTTGGGTGATTCGTTATGCTGTTGATGATAAGAATCACCTCATTTGAAATATTGTTTTTTGGTGATTTATTACGTTGATGATGATGGGGTTTATCTCATCTGTGACTCCCGGCTTCATCTTAGGTGTCGAACCTGGTTCTATCAATAGTTTTTATTTGTTGGGTGGATATGTCTAGGAAAGACCTTATGTAATTGATGATGACGATAACTCATTTGAGACCGAGCTTAAGCTCACTTATGTCACAGATCTGATCCGGTGATGTTGGCGTTTACCAACTAGGGTTTCATCTTCATGTATGATTGCTTTGTACACCGGTGGAATGTCACACCCTCAATTTCCACGAACGGGGTTTTACCGTTAGGCGTGTGACATACCAGGATCTCAGACACAGTCATATCGAACGACACTATATGAATTTAAAATAAACATTTGACTTCATTCAAAAGAACATAAACAAGGTTTACAATAGTGCGGAAGCGAGTACATAATTTGTAAATCCATTACAGTACAGTTACAATAGTCATGTTTAGACAAAATGTTCAATGCTGAAAATATAATAGATGAATGCATGTCCTGAGTGCGTTTCCTTAGCGTGCATCTTGAGCTTATGCATTCCTGTGACCTAAGAAAACATGCTAAAATGTGTCAACATAAAGTTGGTGAGTTCACAGGTTTATTCAACAATAAATGTGTTCGTAAGCGTTCGGTAGTTTGCGTTTCAATGGTTTAGTATATAGAGCATATCGTTAGGTAGCTAGCCTATGTTCTTGTTACTTAGCGTTTCGAACCGAAGTTGACTGTTTACGTCCTATATGTGTTTGTTGTATCCCGTCACGTCTCGCAAGACCGTGACAAATGTGTTAGGTCAATCAAGCACCCGTTTGACCTCCAATCAAGCTAGCGCGACTAGCCCGGGCGGGGTTTGTTAGACCCAGTAGTACTACTCAAAATTACCTCGCTAATCCCATTACTAACGGTTCGAGTGTGTCAGGACATGTTGTGTGTTTGCACTAACGTAACAAGCGATATCAATAATACTACAACCATTTATGTAAATCTGTTTGCATGTTTTCTCCCCCAAAGGAAAAGGATGTAAAATAGGGGCCGTGAAACTCACTGATGATGTAGTAAGTACGTAGGATGAAAGTCTCCCAAGAGTTGTTTACGATGCGCTGTCAAACACCTATTGACAGTTATGTTAAGCGTTAATATTGTGTTTAGCGTTAATAGACATGTTTAGTCGGGTCGGGTCGTATGGGTTCGGTCGCGGGTGACACACACACACATGCAGGCATACGCATATCAGACCTTATGTAGATCCCAAACGGGTTGTCGTTTGTTGTAACAGTTAGGTTGTTTTAGATCGTAAAAGTATGTGCTTGTTGATTGCGTTGACTTTAATCTTTGTGGTCAAGAAATGACACTTTATTGATTGTTACCATATCATCACACGATAGACACACCGCACACAAGGAGAATTTACTCAAATGACTCCAATCGCATATCAAGGCCAGACGCATGACTGGACACTTCATTCGCACGAATGGGCCTTCATTCGTACGAATCAATCTCATTCGTACGATTGAACCCTTATTCGTACGACTTAGCATTCAATCGTACCACACATCACCCATTCACCCGACTCAACAACCAATCGCATGACTGAACCTTCATTCGTACGATTGGACCTTCAGTCGGGTGGTACTCAGTCGCACACATTTCATCCGGTTGACTCAATCGCACACACTCTCAGTCGCATGCATTCATTCGTACGTCACGCACACACGTATGGACTCAATCGCACGATCCAACCCAGTCGCACCACTCAGTCGTACGATGGACCCAGTCGCATGGTTTAGTCGCATGGCTGGCCCAGTCGCGTACTGCAGCAGGTCGCGACTGCTGGACGAGCTGAACAGCCTTCGGCTGTCCCGTGCTCGATTTTCACACAATCAGGACTTCCAGGAACACTTTCCTAACATGTCTAAGTGAAATGCACATGTTGATTGACCTCACACACACCCCCACAACCACATGCATTCGGGTTGAACCCGAACACCCGAACCCCATACTTGCAGCAGTGAAGCGAGCCATAAAACGGATGAACAAGGTCGCCTACCTGCTGGGAATGTGATTTCTCAGCTGTTGCGTGGTTTAGCCGGCGAAAACGGGCTCAATCGGGGTGGTTTTGGTGCTAGGTTGAAGACACGGAGAGGAAGAGAGCGTAAGAGAGAAAGAGAGCAGAATGGGGTGTGTTTGGCTGGTGGATGGGTATTTATACCCAGCCCCAGTTTGGCAATTGTCAGGTTTGGTCCCTGTACTTAGGTCCCGTGTTCCCGAATTCGTTCCGATTGATAACGACGTGATTGGACGTGCTGTATAAATTAAGAGGATTCCTTAGGTAATCTCGTTTATGTGAATCCTCTACAAACACCCGCGTTAGTATTTTATCATAATTTGTTTAACGATGTCGGTGGCGATGTTTGTATACGTTTCGGGTATTAGCGAGTACGGGTCAATGCTAACGACAATGGTTTGAAAAATGTTAACCTGAAATTACGGGGTGTCACATCATCCCTTTGTTGCAGGAATTTTCGTCCCGAAAATTAGTACATCATGTTACGTGGTGTTTACGGGGAAGTACAAGACTCAACGGTTTGTGATGCATGTTGAATAGAGTACCTGCGTATCTAAGAGGTAGATGCCTGATTTTGGAACAGTTGAGGGTACTTCTTCTTCATCTGATCTTCGCGTTCCCAGGTAAATTCTGGTCCACGCTTTGAGTTCCAACGGATTTTGACGATAGGGATACGACTATGTTTGAGCGTTTTGACTTGTCGATCCATGACTTCCACTGGTTCCTCGACGAAATGTAGTTGTTCATCCATATGTATCTCGTTTAACGGAACGATAAGAGTCTCGTTTGCCAGGCATTTCCTCAAGTTGGAGACGTGGAACACATTGTGTACTCCACGGAGTTCTTCGGGTAGGTTCAATTGGTAGGCCACGGGGCCAACCCGTTTGACAACCTCAAACGGTCCCACGTACCTAGGGCTTAGTTTCCCGCGTTTCCTGAAACGAATCACACCCTTCCAAGGTGAAACTTTCAAAAGCACCCTGTCACCTATTTGGAATTCCAACGGTCGGCGACGCTTATCAGCGTAACTTTTCTGTCGATCACGGGCTGCTGCCATACGGTTACGGATCTGCACGATCTTCTCAGTCGTCTCGTGCACAAGTTCAGGGCCAGTGAGTTGACTTTCTCCAACTTCCGCCCAACAGATAGGTGATCGGCACTTACGCCCATACAGTGCCTCAAATGGGGCAGCTTTGATCGACGTGTGATAGCTATTGTTGTAAGAAAACTCAACTAGCGGTAAGTGAGTTTCCCAACTGCTGCCGAAATCTATGACGCAGGCACGTAACATGTCTTCTAGGGTCTGGATCGTACGCTCACTTTGGCCATCAGTTTGAGGGTGATACGCGGTGCTCATATCCAACCGCGTCCCCAGTGCTCGTTGCAAAGACTGCCAGAAGTGTGAAGTGAATCGAGCGTCACAATCAGAGATAATGGAAATCGGTACACCATGCCGAGAGACTACTTCCCTTAGGTAGATACGAGTTAACTTTTCCATACGATCAGTCTCCCGGATTGCCAGAAAGTGTGCGGATTTCGTCAAGCGATCCACGATCACCCAAATGGTATCGCATCCGCTGGGAGTCCGAGGGAGTTTCGTGATGAAGTCCATAGATATCTGCTCCCACTTCCATACTGGCATTTCTGGCTGTTGGAGTAAACCAGACGGTCGTTGATACTCTACCTTAACCTTAGAACAGGTCAAACATCTGCCCACGTAGGTGGCGATATCTGCTTTCATGTTTGGCCACCAGTAAAGAACCTTCACGTCGTGGTACATCTTGTCTAAACCTGGGTGGATTGAGTACCGTGATTTGTGAGCTTCGTCCATTACCAATTCTCGTAGGTTTCCATACGAGGGGATCCATGTTCGATCCATGAAGTAGCGGATTCCGTCAGGCCTGGTTTCCAATTGCTTCTCCATGCCTCGTAACGACTCGGCTTTCAGGTTCTTGTCTTTTAACGCCTCAAGTTGAGCATTGCGGATCTGGTCGGGTAAACCAGTGTGTATGGTGAGTTACAATGCTCGAACTCGTCTTGGCTTGGGTGTTTCCTTCCGACTCAGTGCGTCCGCTACTACGTTGGCCTTGCCCGGATGATACTTGATCGTACAGTCATAGTCGTTTAACAACTCGACCCAACGACGTTGTCTCATATTTAGCTCCTTCTGTTCGAAGATATGCTGGAGACTCTTGTGATCGGTGTAAATGGTGCACTTGGTACCGTACAAGTAGTGTCTCCATATCTTGAGTGCAAACACGACTGCTCCAAGCTCTAGGTCGTGTGTTGTGTAGTTTTTCTCATGTATCTTCAGTTGTCGTGATGCATAGGCAATCACCTTATTGCGTTGCATTAGTACACAACCGAGGCCTTGTATAGAAGCATCACAGTAAACTACAAAATCATCGGTTCCCTTCGGCAGGGATAGAATCGGCGCTGTACAGAGTTTTTGCTTTAGAATCTGGAATGCAGATTCTTGTTTATCACCCCAATCGTACGTAGTGCCTTTATGAGTCAATGCGGTGAGAGGTTGAGCAATCTTCGAGAACCCTTCGATGAACCGTCGATAATAGCCAGCCAACCCAAGAAACTGTCGTACCTCGGTTGGTGTCTTAGGCGTAGCCCAGTTCTTGATGGCTGCAATCTTTGCCGGGTCAACGTGTATCCCATTCTCATTGACCACATGACCCAAGAAATGGACCTCTCGTATCCAAAAGTCGCACTTTGAAAATTTTGCATACAATTGTTCTCGTCTCAACAACTCTAGAATCAGTCTAAGGTGCTCTTCGTGTTCTTCCTTATTCCTTGATTAAATAAGGATGTCATCAATGAAGACAATGACGAACTTGTCTAGATAGGGTTTGCACACTCGGTTCATCAGGTCCATGAAAACCGCAGGTGCATTGGTCAACCCGAATGGCATAACTAAGAACTCGTAGTGGCCGTACCTCGTTATGAAAGCAGTCTTCGAAATATCTTCTTCTCGTATCCTTAGTTGATGATAGCCCGATCTTAGGTCTATCTTGGAATAATAACTCGACCCTTGTAGTTGATCGAACAGATCGTCAATACGCGGGAGAGGATAACGATTCTTTATTGTTGCCTTGTTCAATTCCCTGTAATCGATACACATGCGGAAAGTTCCGTCCTTCTTCTTGACAAAACAGAACTGGGGCTCCCCACGGTGATGAGCAAGGTCTGATAAAACCCTTATCTAATAGTTCCTGCAATTGCGTAGACAGCTCTTGCAGTTCCCTTGGAGCTAATCTGTATGGTGCTCTCGCGATAGGGGCAGCTCCCGGTACCAAATCGATTTGGAACTCGACTTGGCGATGCGGTGGGAGACCGGGTAGGTCTTCAGGGAAAACCTCAGGATAATCACGTACAACTGGGATGTCTTCAATTTTCTTTTCCTCGGTTTCTTTTTCAGTGACCATGGCTAGGAAAGCGGTATGACCCTTACGCAAACACTTCTGAGCCTTCATGTAGGAGATGATTCCAGAGACCATGCCACTCCTTTCGCCCTGAACTGATAGAATTTCACCACTAGGAAGTGGTATGCGAACGATTTTCTCCCCACAGATGATCTCAGCTTGATTCTTAGATAGCCAGTCTATACCCACAACTACGTCGAAACTACCAAGTATGACAGGCATCAGGTCTATATCTATCTCATGACCATATAATCCTAGTCGGCACCCCTTAACGATATGAGTCGCCTCAATTAGTTTCCCGTCAGCTACTTCTACAACATAACTAGGTTCCATGACAGCTAGGGTTACATCTAAGAACTTAATGAACTGGTTGGAAACAAAGCTCCTATCAGCTCCAGTATCAAATAGTATAGAAGCGAAACAACCATTCAGGGGAAACGTACCAGTAATCACATTCTGGTCGTCCCTTGCCTCGCCGGAACCGATCACGAATGCACGACCCTTGGCATTGCCCCCATTATTACCCTTGTTTCCTCCCTTCAGCTGTGGGCAATCCTTCCTGTAGTGACCCTCCATACCACATTCATAACAGGCTCTAGTCACTCCACTCTGGCGTTGTTGTTGAGGTTGTTGTTGCTGAGTCATTATTTCACCCCTGCAGTCTTTGGCTGCGTGACCCATCTTTCCACATCTCTGACAACGGAGTCGATCACACGGGCCATGATGATGGAAGTTGCACCGATTACACTTAGGATTCTTGCCCGCGTAACTACTCGATCCCTGGCCATAGTTGTTATTGTTCTGATTGTTGAAGCTTCTTGAAGGGTCAAACTTTTTGGTCTGTTGTTGTTGGGTGTTGCTGGAGCTTGAAGACTTGTTGTTGTTATTGCCGTCCTATTTCCTTTTGTGATCAGAAGAACCAGAAGCAGCGCCACGTTTGGGCAAGGTGCCCTGTGCCACTGCCTGGTCCGTGAGTTTATGAGCCAGTCGGATGGCCTGCTGAATAGTGACAGGATCAGCAGCCATCACACTAGCCTGGATCTGAGGAGCTAGACCATCAATGTATTTTTCAATCCGTTTGTAGGCCGAAGTCACCATCTGAGGACATAATGCAGCCAACTCGTGCGAACGAGTCGTGTACTCCTCAATGTCAGAATCAACCATCTTTAAATTCCAAAATTCTGCCTCCAGTTTCTGGACTTCGCTCCTGGGGCAGTACTCTTCTTTCATCAGAACCTTGAAGTCATCCCATGGCATACCATTAGCAGCACCAAGCCCTAAAGTTTGGACTTGTGAGTTCCACCACGTCAGAGCGGGTCCCTCCAATGTGCCGGAGGCGTACTTGACGCAATTTCCATCAGGACAGTTGCACATGGCAAACACTGACTCGAGTTTCTCTAGCCAGCGAAGCAATGTGACAGCACCCTCAAAGCCGCTGAAAGAATGAGGCTTGCAATCCATAAACATCTTGAAGGTACAGACTGTGGGACCTCCTTGATTTGGATTCTGGTCGTTCTGGTCCTGATTGCGGGCTTGCTCATAAGCTACAAGCGCATCATCCACGCGCTCATTGATGATAGCATTCAGCTCGGCTTGAGTCAGGGTGATATTTCCTCGTCCACCCGTGCGTCCCGCTCTTCTTCCAGACATGATTTCTTCAATTCAGAACACATATTAATCAATAACCGGATAATAATTATTGACAATAATAAATTGTATCATGCTAGTAAGAATGAAGGGTTTGTCTGCATATCGATAGTGAAGCTATATGAGGATCCGAGGCCTTATGCCTCCAAATATGAAATTGAGGATTTGTACTGACCATAACCGTTATCACCAAATAGAGTTTCCCAGAATTCTCATGCACGACAAATTACAATTACGTGTGCACTCGTGATTCTAATTTGCTTTGCATGGTCACACATGGTTCCCCCTATTCGAGATAGCGTACCTTGTCCAGTACCGGGTGTTATCAATGATAGAAGTATCAAAGATGTATTTGTTATACCATGAGTCGAATAACTAATGTTGTACTAAGGTTGTACAAGAGATTTGGTTAAGATAATAACGGGAGTCAAGACTATTTGGCCTCCTTCTCTTCGAAGTTCCATGTGTTTGGATGTCTAAGTCCGATTTTCTAACAAACTTGAATACCTTAGTTGTCCCTCATTTACGGCATCGGGCTAGTGTAGGGGATAGGATATGTTAGGAATGGTAACAAGTGTGAGAGTGTTGAGAGAGTGAGGTATTGTTCTTTTTGTTTGTCATCGTTAAGCTTATCGCGTGCATTAGGAAAGAGTCTCGTGTTCCAATTGTGGAAATGTTTGGTTCAATTCGTTGTTGCTTCCACTCCGAGAGTGAAGGATCAAGTGTAAACGTTGGTAGTGAGCGAGTGGGATTCTCCACCCCTCAGTCAGCCGGTAATGACACACATGTCATACCCATAATGTTATGTTTGCTCAGCAGCGTACTGTCAGTACACCAGAAGGTTGTTTGCACAACAGTGGTAACCATGTAAAAGTGTCTGTGCAATACTAGTGTTATGTCTAAGGCTATAGTCTAGATGCAATGCAATCCTAGTTCTCTATAACCTGTGGCTCTGATACCAATCTGTCACACCCTCAATTTCCATGAACGGGGTTTTACCGTTAGGCGTGTGACATACCAGGATCTCAGACACAGTCATATCGAACGACACTATATGAATTTAAAATAAACATTTGACTTCATTCAAAAGAACATAAACAAGGTTTACAATAGTGCGGAAGCGAGTACATAATTTGTAAATCCATTACAGTACAGTTACAATAGTCATGTTTAGACAAAATGTTCAATGCTGAAAATATAATAGATGAATGCATGTCCTGAGTGCGTTTCCTTAGCGTGCATCTTGAGCTTATGCATTCCTGTGACCTGAGAAAACATGCTAAAATGTGTCAACATAAAGTTGGTGAGTTCACAGGTTTATTCAACAATAAATGTGTTCGTAAGCGTTCGGTAGTTTGCGTTTCAATGGTTTAGTATATAGAGCATATCGTTAGGTAGCTAGCCTATGTTCTTGTTACTTAGCGTTTCGAACCGAAGCTGACTGTTTACGTCCTATATGTGTTTGTTGTATCCCGTCACGTCTCGCAAGACCGTGACAAATGTGTTAGGTCAATCAAGCACCCGTTTGACCTCCAATCAAGCTAGCGCGACTAGCCCGGGCGGGGTTTGTCAGACCCAGTAGTACTACTCAAAATTACCTCGCTAATCCCATTACTAACGGTTCGAGTGTGTCAGGACATGTTGTGTGTTTGCACTAACGTAACAAGCGATATCAATAATACTACAACCATTTATGTAAATCTGTTTGCATGTTTTCTCCCCCAAAGGAAAAGGATGTAAAATAGGGGCCGTGAAACTCACTGATGATGTAGTAAGTACGTAGGATGAAAGTCTCCTAAGAGTTGTTTACGATGCGCTGTCAAACACCTATTGACAGTTATGTTAAGCGTTAATATTGTGTTTAGCGTTAATGGACATGTTTAGTCGGGTCAGGTCGCATGGGTTCGGTCGTGGGTGACATACACACACACATGCAGGCATACGCATATCAGACCTTATGTAGATCCCAAACGGGTTGTCGTTTGTTGCAACAGTTAGGTTGTTTTAGATCGTAAAAGTATGTGCTTGTTGATTGCGTTGACTTTAATCTTTGTGGTCAAGAAATGACACTTTATTGATTGTTACCATATCATCACACGATAGGCACACCGCACACAAGGAGAATTTACTCAAAATGACTCCAATCGCATATCAAGGCCAGACGCACGACTGGACACTTCATTCGCACGAATGGGCCTTCATTCGTACGAATCAATCTCATTCGTACGATTAAACCCTCATTCGTACGACTTAGCATTCAATCGTACCACACATCACCCATTCACCCGACTCAACAACCAATCGCATGACTGAACCTTCATTCGTATGATTGGACCTTCAGTCGGGTGGTACTCAGTCGCACACATTTCATCCGGTTGACTCAATCGCACACACTCTCAGTCGCATGCATTCATTCGTACGTCACGCACACACGTATGGACTCAATCGCACGATCCAACCCAGTCGCACCACTCAGTCGTACGATGGACCCAGTCGCATGGTTCAGTCGCATGGCTGGCCCAGTCGCGTACTACAGCAGGTCGCGACTGCTGGACGGGCTGAATAGCCTTCGGCTGTCCCGTGCTCGATTTTCACACAATCAGGACTTCCAGGAACACTTTCCTAACATGTCTAAGTGAAATGCACATGTTGATTGACCTCACACACACCCCCACGACCACATGCATTCGGGTTGAACCCGAACACCCGAACCCCATACTTGCAGCAGTGAAGCGAGCCATAAAACGGATGAACAAGGTCGCCTACCTGCTGGGAATGTGATTTCTCAGCTGTTGCGTAGTTTAGCCAGCGAAAACGGGCTCAATCGGGGTGGTTTTGGTGCTAGGTTGAAGACACGGAGAGGATGAGAGCGTAAGAGAGAAAGAGAGCAGAATGGGGTGTGTTTGGTTGGTGGATGGGTATTTATACCCAGCCCCAGTTTGGCAATTGTCAGGTTTGGTCCCTGTACTTAGGTCCCGTGTTCCCGAATTCGTTCCGGTTGATAACGACGTGATTGGACGTGCTATATAAATTAAGAGGATTCCTTAGATAATCTCGTTTATGTGAATCCTCTACAAACACCCGCGTTAGTATTTTATCATAATTTGTTTAACGATGTCGGTGGCGATGTTTGTATACGTTTCGAGTATTAGCGAGTACGGGTCAATGCTAACGACAATGGTTTGAAAAATGTTAACCTGAAATTACGGGGTGTCACATGGAATAAGTATTAACTTTAAATCTGTAAGTGAATGCTTAGTTCTTGTTCAAAACCCTAGGTCGATGCTGGGGACCGATGACAATGGGGTTCGTTTCATCTGAGATCTAACATCGATGATGATGGGGAAAGCTTCATCTGAGACGGAATTGCATGATGATGGTCACAATTATGTGTTACTTGGTGTTGGTATATTCTATTGATGAGGTGATGATGCGGGATAAAACAATAGTCTCTGGTGTTTTGGCGTGGCAATGGTCTTGCTTGCATCCATATCGATGAGGCGTTTCTGAGCCTTCAAATGCCATCGGTCATTATTGTTGGTAATTTGTGTTAAATTTAGAATAGAAGGAACACTGATTTACAGGCTCTTAATGCATCAACCTACATTGTTCAATAGCCCTCAATTCTGGTTGTTTCATAACCATTTAATTGTACCTTTTGGCACTTGAATAAATGTGGGTGATAGGCGATGATGACAAACGAATGGCCATTGACTGTTGTTTTGGCGTGGTAAACTGTTAGTTTGCAGCCATAACAAACTGGCATTTCTGAGCCTTTTATTGAGTTGTCTATGTATTGATTAAACCTTATCGCGGAGCGCGAGGGGAGAAAACAACTAGTTTGATTAAATAAAGTAGGATTGGATAGTCATAATCATAATTATGATTATATCTTAATGGAAGCAACCATCCTCTTATGGTAGATAGTTGGAAGGTTTGATTCCCATAACTTCCAATTTTGACTTTATCAATAACTTTATTATGAGTGAGATTATTACATGTATTGTCGTTTATTTGCTTTTTTAGAATGTCAACTCCTACATCCAGGTAATCTATTACTACTTCTATTCGACATTCCACCATAAGACTACATTCACAGTATGAAATAGAGAGATAGAATAGATGAACAAGAAGAGGAATTGCAGAGAAGAAGAAAAGATAAATTCCTATAAAAACATAGCTCTTATTTTTTCTAATTCCCTAAAATCCTCTTATGCAAATGATGTGTAAATATATTCCCTGCCTCATAAGTTTTTGAACTCTAAGAACTCTAATTAACTATAAAACAAAAAACCCATTAAGACAAGCTAATGAATTAACAAATAAAAACAATGGTATCAACCAAATTAAAACTTAAGGACTAGCCACTTATTAGTAGGAACACAAGCCATGACATTATTAGTACATTAGTAAGAACATTAGTTTTCCATTAGTAGTAGCAAGAAATGGCAACATTAGGGCAAGTCTCAGCTAAGTACGACAGTGTAACTCCCTAAAATTTCTAGAAAATGAATGAAATCATGAAGTTTTTGCATAAATATAAAGTCAAGGGGCTAAGGTTGCCAAAAATGGAAACTCAATCCCTAGAAAGTTGCTAGTTAAGGAAAGGGGCCTCCCTTGCTCGCTAACCCCATGTGAAAACTACGATTTTGGTAGGCTAGAGAGAAAAAGAGAGATCTAGTGAGAGAAAGAAGGATTAGAGAAGATTAAGGTATGTAATGCGAGTTTTTCAATTCGTTTATGCTTTAAGGAATAATTAGTGATGGTATTGTGCGTAAATATGTAGATTTAGGATTGCAAAACTAACGAGAAGGGTATATTATTTGTAATATTCAAAAGGTAAGTTCTAGCCCCTTCTTTTCCAATTTTTAATAAGTTTTGGGGCTGATATGCAAACTATTATGTTTGTCTATGTATGATATGATGATTTTGATTGAAATAACTACATAATGAATGAAGCAGTTGTGAAAAAGTCGAATGATGAGCTGATTTTGATGTTTTCGCTTGAATATCATAGTAGTACATGAAATGTTCTAGCTTGATAGAGTTCTCGCTCTAGATGTTCTCGCACAAATGTAGCTCTCACATAGTTAGATGGCTTAGTACGCAAGGTTCTTATTTGGGTTAGATGTTTTGGCCTAGATGGGGTTTTTACACCCTTAGGTTCTCTTCTATAGCTAGTTTTCACTAGAATTGATGGTTTTGCATGCAATGTTTTTGCAAGGCCCTAATTCTTGCTTAATAGGTATTCTTGCATGTTAGTTTTTGCATGAACCTATTTTTGGCCCGTTTAAGTTTTACATGATGTAATTGACATATACTGAAGCTATGGTGATTAAAGCTTAAAGTGAACTTTACTACCCAAAATCTGATGTAAACTACTCCTTTGAGCAGATGGGCTATGAAGGTGACTTCTCAGTCAAAACTTTCAAGAAAGGGAAGGTCTCTCCTCAATGGAAATACCTCCACCATGTTATTATCCACAGTTTGTCTAACAAACATGGAGGTTGGGACCAGATTCTAGAAGACCTCTCTTTCATAGTCCATGGGATGGTTCATTGGGTCAAGTTCAGGTATTCACAATTTATGTACAATAATTTTCTTGCAAACTTGGACTCCTTAGAATATTATATGTTCCCTAGATATGTCCAGCATATTCTCAACTGTGAACTGGGCTCACAGTTTAGGGGAACAGGTAATGTTCTAAAATTAGGACAAATAAAGCCCGGAATCTTCAAGACTATAAGAAAGCCAACTGTTGGTTTCTCAAGGGTAGAAACAGCCCTAGTCCTAAAAATGTTAGAGCTCATTGCTCAAGGTGACAACCTAGCAGCACAAGCTAGTATTGAACCGACACCTTCTACTTCAAGACAATCCACACAACCACAAATAACCGTCACCTTCCAAAGAAAATCCAAACGAACCCCTGCTCAGGTTATTCAACCTGTGCAGGCCCTTATATCACCACCCACTTATCCTGAGGAGCAAACCACTCCTATATCGTAAATGTTCACTCATGAGGTTCATCATGTTCAGACTGAAGAGCTCATCACCCAATAAGCCTTAAGCCTTCACATAGAGTCTCAACACTCTAGTAAACAACCTTCAAGGGAAATCTACCATCCCTAGCCTTCAAATTTATACCAGCCAATTCCCAGCCTAGACTTTTATGATAATGAGGATATGGCACTCAGTGAGTATCATGAGTCTCTCTTCTCTTTCCCTGCTAAAGAGAGATGAGTAGTCCAATGTCACCCTTATCTAGCCCACATCATCCACCCCCTACTGAGGTGGATCTTCCTGAACCTGTTCAGGAGATCCATATGGAAAAGGATCTCACTTCTGTAAGTGATTACATCATTAAGACCTCAACCATGGCAACCCAGCCCACTGACACTTCAACTGAAGTTATCAGTGAGCAAGGGAAAACCAGTAGCCAAGAACAACAAGCTAGTGATGAAGAAGAAGACTTAGTCCAATTCTCTCATCCCCAGTGATTCTTCTACTGAAGATGAGGGGAATCTCTGATACCAATTGATTGGGTGTGAGAATGTTCTCTGTTGTTATGAAACAACAAGGACCGAATATGATGATTGAGTCAGTGATTATATGGCAGAATCATATGAACACAGAACATTGAATACAAGAAATACTCATAAATGCTTCTTTGTATTGATTAAGATGAACAGTTACAATAAATGCTAGGGTTTGAGCACTATACAGTAACCGGACACCTTGGGGACAAAAGACTGATATTCTGATTGTCTGAGGTTATCTGAAATTCTAGATTCTACAGTCTAAAGTCACCTCACATATGAGGTTGTCTATTCTATTTATAGGTTGACAGGAAACCTTTACAAAAGACTAAAATACCCCTATACATAATCTAGTCTAAGTACAAAAGGTCTTCATCAGCATTTGTTTTGTTCATCCGCATTGACTAATGCGGATGTGTTGAACTTCATCAGCATTTGTTTTTCTTCAACCGCATTAGTGTTTGGTCATCAACATTGACAAATGCGGATGAACAAACATAGCGTATTTATTGCTGAGCATCCGCATTAGTTAATGCGGATGAGTAAATTCTTTGGCAGCATTTGTTCGGCTGTCCGCATTTGTTAATACGGAAGAACAAATGCTGAACAAATACTTGTCAGCATTTGTTCTTTGGTCATCCGCATGTACAAATGCGGATAGCCGACACTTGTCTTCTTTTGTTGATGCAGATTCTTCATCCGCATTGGTTCTTGGACTTAGGGAGATTTCAGCAGGACAACCATCATCCACTACTTGAATTGGCATGTATGATCCTTTCAGGGTCTAAAAATAGTCCCTCTAAGGATTATACAGCCTATGAACTTCAAGGTTTTGGAGGATGAGGTTGTGAAGATTCTGCTAGGTCTTGATCAGCAGGAGGAGATGAAGTAGGATCTAGGTCTGCGTATGAAGGATCCAGTATGGCTTTGATCATGTTGGAGAACTGTCTTGCATCAGCTAACTTCTCTCTGCTCAGTACATGGATCTTCATTTGGCTCATAGTATGAATGGCTTCAATGGGCAACTTCTTTAAAGAGATAGGCTCCCAGAATGACATAGTTGACATTCCATCTCTATGAATCAGTAAAGATCCATCTACATCTACCTCTAGCTTCATAATATTTCCAAATTGCAAAGGAGTCTTCTTCTTCCTCCTCTGCTCTATCTTATAAAGTATTCTGTCATAGGCCATCTTCAGGAGTTTTATGCATTTGAGGAAGAATTGCATATCAGCTTCTCCAAGCTTGTTGCTGATATCTCTGAAGTGCCTTGTGTAAATGTAGTGGGTATAGGATTCATCAAGCAGTCTTACCTCATATCCATTAAACAGTCTAATTTCAGCCCCTTCCTTTCCTCCCCATTTTCTTTCAATCACCAACTCATAGGTCTTCTCATCATAGTAGACATTTGAGATTGGGATGGAGGAATGAGTTCCAGCTACCATCTTTCTTTTCAGAGATTCAGTAGGCTTCACCTTGAGCTCAAGGAAAACTACTTCTTCAGCTGACTTGGTCTTTTTCTTCTCAAGTGGGTTAACAAAGGATCTATCTTTCCTCATACAGATAGCCTTAAGAGATTTGAAGTTGTCTGTCCTTTTGAACATCCTCAGAATGTCTTCAAACTCATAACCCCTGAACATACCCTTATGATTGATCAATCTCAGATTGGCTAGTTCTTTTAGATCATGGATCTGCAGGGAGTTCACATGAGCAGAGTACTCTGTGAAAAATTAGACAAACCCTGAGATCCTCTTGACCATGAACATGTTCCAGTCACTGTCATACTTCCAAGCAATTATCTTTA
The DNA here is from genome assembly GCA_024085815.1 of Flaveria linearis. Lineage (NCBI taxonomy): Eukaryota > Viridiplantae > Streptophyta > Magnoliopsida > Asterales > Asteraceae > Flaveria > Flaveria linearis. The sequence continues at coordinate 59,409,258 of CM044003.1, read as the reverse complement.
AATCAGTCTTAGCCTGGGAGTAGACACACCTCTAATCATCTCTGCAGTAGTGAGTCCTTCATGAAGCTCTATCTGTGAAGGCTCTGTGAAGGCTTAGCAAACCACTCAGGATATCTATGGAGTATAGGTGCCAAAGAGTCATGATCTCTATGGGTGTGCTGCATGTCTTGCGCTGAAACTCTTGATCCGGGCTGCTTTCTTGTGATTTCTTCTTCCATCTTCTTCAGCCTATCTTTCTTCTCATTAATCATTCTAAGGATAGCAGCCCTTAGAGAATTTGTCTTCATATTCCTTAATTTTCTTTTAGTGAATCCCTGTTCAGACAAATAGTCCTTCTTTTATCAGTCATACTGTAAGGATCAGTATACAGTGATTGAGAAGAAGATGCCTGCTTGGCTGTTGAAGATAATTTTAGCACATGAGCCTTGGGTGAATGAGACTTTTCATACTCAGTCTCATATGTAGGGTCTAACAGTTTGTTTAGCTTTTCTTCTTCTGCTATCATCCCCTCATAGGTCAACCCAAAAACCTCATCAGGATCATATCCATGGTCAATCAAGAATATGGCTTTTGCCTTAGATCATCTGACTTGGCTTTCTCCACCACCTCGTGTACTGATGGCTTCTCCTCTTCAGGGCTTTCCTTAGCTATTGGTTCATCAACCACATAGCAACCCACTATTTCTCCTTCTTCTAAGTCAATGACCTCAGCCTTCTTTTTCAGTTGAGCTTCAGCCTTTTCATGTTCTTCCAAAAATTCAGCAATGGCTGCAAGGCTACGAGGATCATCTTTTTCTTTTCTTGACCGGTTCTTCTTCTTCAACTGGTCTTTTTCCCTTGGCCTTTTCATCCAAGTATTTCCTCCTTCTGATGTAAGTTTGCAATGTTGGATCAGAAGAGAATTCAACTTGTTCTGCTTCTTTGGGTAGTGTTTCAGAGTCTGCCTTTTTTGTTCATCTACTGTAGCCGCAACTGATTCTCTTTGCTGTTGTTTTTCGCATAGCTTTCTGATCAACTCTTTTTGTTCATCAGATAGGGACACAACAAGTACAATTTGTAGACTCAATTCCTTCTCTATTGGGACAGGAGATTGAGGAATAATCACTATTGGTTCAGCACCTTCCCTGTGATTGACTATGAAGTCCCAAAAGTCATCATCAATAATAAATTCTTCTACAGTGAAGGAGTCAAGAGCTGTGATTATGTCACTGAATTCAGCCTCATCAGTGTGAGTTTCTGTTTGTTCACTTGAATACACCACCATTTCCATGCTTGATTTATCTGGTTTAGTTCCACTAGTCTCAGCCTCCTTTTCAGACTCAGTGAACTTCATCTTTTTAGCATTTGGGGAGTCATTATCACTTTCCCCTGATGAATCTTGATCACTGTCATCTTTGTCACTTTCCCACTTTCTTTTCTTATCTTTGTCATCACCCTGATCATCTTGGTCTTTTTAGCTTCTTGTTTAATCATGACCAACATCTCCAACTCAGATACTCTCTTGTTTAGAGGATGCTACATGAGCTTGCAGGTCAATGATGGTGACAACTTATTCTTCAATCAGCACTTCCTGTCCTTCTATTGAAATTGTTTGGATGGTCAAGGTGTCTAAGTGACCACTTCATCCTTGGAGTGCTGAAGAGCTTCTTTTAATTTCTCAATCTCATCTTCCTTTTCTTTCTTCTCCTCTTCATACTTTCTATTTATTTCTTTCAGCTCTTTTTCTTTTTCATCAATCTCTAGAAGTCTGTCTTGAATGATACCAGATCTTTTTTTCAGGAGATTTTCCATCTTTGCTACTTTCTTCAGAAGCTCAGAGATCATTTCATCTGGTTTGTTAATCTCTGATTCAGCAAAGCTCTCAGTAGGAGCAGCTTCTGAAGTCACTTTCCTCACAGGCATAGGTATCTGATCATCCTTATCATCAGATGATGATTTGGATTCATCTGAGGAGCTGGCAGAATCACCAAACTCAGCATGAGAAGCAGAGGTAGGTGAAGGAATAGGAGATATGGGTGAGTGATGAATTGGTGAAATATGGGGTGAGTGAATGGGTGATATATGTGGTGAGATGATTGGTTGTGATTGTGGAAATAGGATTGGTGATCTTTGAGGAGATGGGGTTGGTGTAGGTATAAAAGGTGAGGCAATATCTGCTACATGAATAGTAGGTCAAGTGTGAAGATCACCACCTACATCAACTTGTGGTGACACTGGCCTTTGTCCTTCTTCAGATATGCTAGCTTGCTCCTCAACATTGTGTTGACTTGGAGTAGCTTGCTCTTCTTCTAGAACAGGCTCATTCACAGCAGCCGCCTGTCCTTGTTCCTTAATATCCTCATCTGGGTTGATTTGTTGAAGATCCATGGTAGTAGAGGAAAGAAAGTCCCACTGTAAAAATTCGTTGGATTTCTTTTCTTTATGTAATTGTAGGACTTAGCATTGTAGTGAGGAATATCCATCACTGGTCCTACAGGTGCTATGTCTGGAAATGCTTCATTGATAAAGCATTAAAGAAATCTAGGATACATTAGGAACATGTGTCTTCTACCCTCTTGGATGTTGGATACCAAAGCATTGAAAACATAGGCTGACATGTTAAATGGTTGGTTTGTGCACAGAGCCCATATAGTTGATGATGTGGATACAAGAATATCATTCCAACCAGTCTTCCTTTTGGACAAACAATATTGGAAGATGTGAATCAGGAACCTCCATTATAGGTCCACCAGCCCTTTAACTATTTGTTTCCCCTCATATCCTCCTTCATAGCCAATGTTGGCAAAGAAGGTCATAATCTCTTCATCATCCAGCTCTAATGGAGTATCAGCATCATCCCCAAACTATAGACACTGTCTTACAGTTTGCTTAGTAATCACTAGAGTGTGATCCTCAGTGATTCTTCCTGACAGAGTTCTTACCCCATCTATGTCTATCACTTCAGCAGTTCCCCAGAAATATCTAAAAAAGTTCTTATAGATAATTGGTCTGACAGTAATGGCATGTGCCACTCTAGTAGTTAGGATGAATCTGATCATGTCTCCTAAGCCTTCAGCCTCAGGAGCATTAGGGTCAAGATAACCACTGACATTATGGAGCTTGCTCCATGTAAGGTTTGCCATCTGATTTTTCAAAAGATGCATATGTGTTAGATGTGAATCATTGCTTATCAATTACATTTATGAAATCAAGTTGATTATTTCATTTTGACATTTTAATGGTTAAAATTAAGCAATCAAAGGTACTGTTACATATGAATTTGACCTAATCTTTATTTTGCAATGTATGATTTTGTTATTATGCTTTGTATATTATTTTGATGTTTGTTTTCCAATTCAACTCCATTTTTCATTTCAAACATAAGTTTTGAGGTCAACATTTTTAGTTTTGAAGATCCCCTGTTCATCTGAAGGATTATTAGGGTTTTGAAAATCAATTGTTTGTGTCGATTTTCAAGATCCTATGTGTCCTCTAGCTCGGAAATGCTTATCAATCCTTAGTTTGTGGATGTTTTGAGATTCTTTTAGTTCTAGGGTTCTGAATTTTGAATTAAGTTTATCGACTGTATCTGAGAATCACCTTGATTTTGATACTATGATGGTATAGAATCGAAATGTAGGCACTATTAGATTTGATGAACAATGAATTTTTGATGATGATGATGAATCTAATGATGGATGAAGAAAAGTAGGAGTGGTGTTTTTCGCTCATCGCACTATAGAGTCTCTCAAATTGGAAAAGTATTAAATGAACTATAGTGTCTGTTTATATATTCCTTTTAATGACCTTTTAAATCTTACAAGTGTTAAAAACAAATGCGGTCGACTACTATAGTACATGCGAGTGGTGAAAAACAAATGTGGTCGACTAGTGTAGTAAATGCGGAAGATTAAAACAATAAGCATTTGTTTACTGTAGCAAATGCGGAAGAGTAAATTCTGTAAGCATTGTTTCTGTAGCAAATGCGGAAGGTTTAAGTTCAGACTTTTTAACATTGTAGCAAATGCGGATGCTTTAAGTTTGCATACGTCTTTGCACTGTAGCAAATGCGGATGTTTAACTTAGTCAACATTCGTACACTGTAGTTAATGCTGAAGAACACTTGTCTTCCTGAATTTACTTTAACAAATGCGGATGAACAACTGAGTTGTCTGCATTTCTTGAATTTCATACATAATGACAGAAGAGTGTGAGCACACTTCTAAGTTACGATGATACAAATATATAACCAAGTTTAAAGTATTGAATTTCAGCCATTTTTGAGAAATGCGGCTGAGAAAAACAAACGCGGATGAACAAATTTCTGTCCGCATTGGTTCATACTTGAAAACTATTAATATTTGTGGTGAGACTAATGCGATAGAGTTAACTTATCCGTATTACTTTCACTTGTGTTTTTCATCTCCTAACTATTACCCGTATTGGTTATTTGCTTGGGTTACCTTCACCCGCTTTAACCAATGCTCTTACCTGCATTAAGTTTTGACCTTGTCAACAGTTAATGTTTTAGCTGTGGATGGTTTTGGTTGATTTTTCTTTGATGCTTGAACTTTATGAAGATGAGTCTTTGCTTTTGATTGTTATGAAGATATGTCTTTTGCTTGTTTCTTATGAAGTTTTGTCTGTTTCTTGAATTGTCAATTCTTGCTTGGATTGACTTGTTCATCAGAGGTGATACAAGTTTTCCAGTGTTGACTGATCTTGGACTTTTGTGCTTTAAGATGTTTGCAAGAAACTGAGATTACGATATAACTTCTGCACCAACACAGTCAGATTTTCTGATTTTTTCTTCCTTTCTTTTTTTTTTGAAACTGTTTTTGATTTTTAGAAACATCTGTACATTGATGATCAAAATTTTAATTACTCCCCCCTAAAGTTTATATCTATATGAGATAGAAACTTTAAAGAGCTGAAAATTTTGAAAAGAAAATCTGTTTGTGATTTTTGTACAAGAAGTTGAGATATACTTTTCTTTGGGATCATATTAATCTTACCTTTCACAAGTGCAAGCAATTGTTAGTAAAACAGACATGTTCATGAACATATTGGTTGAAGGTATGTTTATCCTCTTAAACTCATACTTGGTTAATATTTTGATGCAAATGATCTTATCATGTTTTAAGTTAATTGGGTACTCAACATGTGCCTCACACTAAAAAACATGGCAAGGTTAACCAACTGCATGCAATGTATGGTAGAACTTTTAACATCTTACTTGACCAGGTTACTTAAAATGTGAAATCTCATTTTGCTTGATCCTCATTAGGATTCTTTTATTTTTGATCCTTTTATCAGCTTGGTCCGCATTGAGATTCTTTTATTTTTGACCCTTTTATCAGTTTGATCCACATTAGGATTCTTTTCACTTCACTTTGGAAGGTGATCTCTTAGGATTCTTTTGTTTCATTCATTTAGAATAACTTTTATTCTTTTATTTCATCCAAGTTGGATGTGTTCCTCATTAGGAATCTTGATGGATCATGACATCAGCACTATGTGCTTGTTTCTCTAGGTCTTTGCTCAGCAAAACAGAAGAGAAACTGATGTTAGTAAAAGAGATTCATATGATATCATTACCTGGTGTGTTTAGGTTACTGCACACACACATTTGGACAAGCCAATACTTACACACACTATGAGATGAGAGCTTCACAATTGAATATAAGCTTTAGTTCATCACTGCATGTGTCTTATTTTCCAAGTTGAGCCTACCCGCATATCAGATTAGTCATGTCAGTCATTCAAAATTTATAAGTAAGCATAGTGAATGATATAACGACTGTAATTATATCATTTCCCATGTATAAACCATACACTTCTTCTTTCTAATTTCTTTTTGCATTTTTTGGAATATTTGAATATTTTTGTTGATTTTAAATTTTAATCAAGGTTAATCATGCCAATTGATTGAACTAAGAATTCAAATCTGGTTGGATCAAATGCCTTAGTGAACAAATCAGCTAGTTGATTATCAGTGTGAACCTGTATCAATTTGATTAACCCTTTTTCAGCACAATCTCTCAAAAAGTGATATCTAATTTCAATGTGTTCAATTTTTGTGTGTTGAACTGGATTATTTGTTATGAACATAGCTGTTGTGTTGTCAATGTGAATTGGAGTGTGCAAGAAGTTAAAACCATAATCAAGCATCTGGTTTTGAATCCAGAGAACTTGAGAACAACATGCTAATGCTGCTATATACTCAGCTTCGGCTGTTTAAACAGATACATTTGTCTGCTTCTTGCACTGCTAGGAGACCAGTCTGGGACCAAGAAATTAACAACCGCCAAAAGTGGATTTTCTGTTGAAACTGCATCCCCCATAATCACTATCAGTGTATGCATAGAGATTGAAGTCTCCCTCCTTTGGATACCATAATCCAAGAGCAGGCTTGCCCTTAAGATATTTGAATATCCTCTTGACTGCATTCACATGGGTTCCTTAGAATCTGCTTGATATCTGGCACACGCACAAACACCAAACATAATGTCAGGCCTACTGGCTGTTAGATACATAAGTGAGCCTATCATAGAATGATAGCGTGTCTGATCGACTGATTTGCCTTCAGGATCTGGACCAATCTTCACATTAGTGTCAACAGGAGTTCTAATGGACTGACAATCAGCAAACTTGAACTTCTTCAACATTGTTTCCATATATTTTGCTTGATTAATGAAGGTTCCATCTGCTATTTGTTGGACTTGCACAAGTAGAAAGAAAGTGAGTTCCCCCATAGCACTCATTTGAAATTTTGAATGCATGAGTTCTTTAAAGTCTTTGCAGAGTTACTTGTTTGTTGAGCCGAAGATGATATCATCCACATATATCTGAACCAGCAACATGTCTTTTCCTTTTCTTTTTCTGAAGAGAGTCTGATCAATCTTTCCTCTTTCATACCTATTTTCAAGAAGAAATGATGATAGAGTCTCGTACCACTTCCTTGGAGCTTGATGAAGACCATACAAGGCTTTGTCAAGCTTGTATACCCTGTGTGGAAAATCTGGGTCTTCAAATCCAGGAGGTTGACTCACATAGACTTCTTCAGCAATCTTTCCATATAGAAAAGCATATTTCATATCCATTTGATAAACAGTGAATTTCATGAATGCTGAATATGCTAGAAAGAGTCTTATTGCTTCTAGTCTGGCTACAGGAGCAAACACCTTATCATAATCAATTCCTTCTTCTTGAGTATACCCCTGAGCCACCAGTCTTGCTTTATTTCTAATGATGATTCCCCTGTCATCAGTTTTGTTCCTGTATAGCCACCTGGTATCGATAGGGTATTGTCCTTCGGGAAGATCTACCAGTTGCCACACTTCTTGTTTCTTGAATTGCAGCAACTCTTCCTGCATTGCCTCAATCCAACTATTGTATTGAAGAGCCTCTTTGATAATTTTGGGTTCTGTTTGACAAAGAAAGCAAGAGAACAAGCAGATGTTTGCTATGTTTGATTTGCTTCTTGTCACCCACTCATTAAGTGCACCAATGATGCTATCTACTGGATGATTCTTGTGTATTCTGGTGGTTGGAATTGAGTCACCAGCAACGGTTACATCAAGATTGGAGACATTCAGATTATCTTGGTGCGAGGCAACTTCATCTTGTACTGTAGGGGAGTTGTGAAAATAATCAAAGACTGTTTCAGTTCTTGGTTCAGCATCAGCAGCACTTTGATTACTTCCATCATTTGAAGTTCTTTCAATTTCAACTGGTGGTGCAACATGATCTTGATTTCTGACTTCAGTGGATGGTTCTTCTGAAGGAGATGGTTGTATTCTTGGACCATCCTCAGTTGTAACACTTTGATTTTGAACTGATTGCCTGACAGGATCAGCTTGCAGTGGCACATCTTCATTAAGTTGCTCAGTAGAAGTTGGAGGAATCATTGGAAAGTCGTTCCATCTTTCTACTAATGATGAAGATTCAGCTGATTGTGGGTTTCCTGCATCAGACAAGTGAAATTGATCAAATGATTTTGTAAAGGAGTCAATATCAAAAACCAGTCAGGACCATTGTAAGGCCCCGTTCCCGGGACGCTTACAGCTAGTCAATCATCGCACATAAAACATACATTCATAATTATTTTAAATAGACGTTCGCAACGGAAACATTCAAAAGAGGCATCTCATTTCATCATAAAAGCTTTTGCAAAACAATACATCGTTAATTCATTACAAATAGTCATAAACAGTGACTTTTGGTAGTGAGAGGATTCCTTAAGTAATCCTCTCTATCTGAATCCTCAACAAACACCACTTTGTTTTCTAAATACATTCAACATAATACATATCAAAAATATTAACAAAGGAATGCCATCCCAAAAGAGCTGAGTAGCCGCCTCGTGCCATCCTCAGCAACACTACCTATCAACTGGAAACACATAAAAAGTCAGCGTTGCTGAGTGAGTTCTAGTTTTGTAGTAAAACATACTTTTCTTCTGTTAAAACCGTTCTTACATACATGCGATCACACAACATACGTACATATAGATAATCTTATTATTATCTTCATTATTCGTTCATTAACATTCGTACGTGTACTGTTCATTATTAACAGTCACATTCTTTCTTGTGATCATACGTCTTTTACATACATTCATACATTCATTACATTTGACCGTATGTTCGTTGCGTTCATTCATACATTCATTTCATTCATTCGTACGTTCATTACATTCATTCACACGTTCAGTACGTTCATTCGTACGTTCATTACATTCGGTGACATGTACAATACCCCGAACATTGTGCACTACTGCTGGTGCTGGACCTGTGATGATTAATCACGAACGTTGTGCACTACTGCTAATCCAGTCACCTAGGGTAGGTACATGCACCACTTAGCTTTCCTCATTCATTCTGGATCAAAGCCATGCGCTATACCCCGAACATTGTGCACTACTGCTGGTGCTGGACCTGTCATGATTAATCTCGAACGTTGTGCACTACTGCTGATCCAGTCACCTAGGGTAAGCGGCAAGGATCCCATACATATGGTCAATCACAAAGACTGACCCCAGTGTGCATCCTTCGGGGTAGCTAACTCGCACACCGTTAAGCTAACACCTACAATGGGTGTGCACCTCCATACATTTGCTTGCAAGCCTTTTCTTACATTCATTAATGCATGCATTCATTCGTCATGTTCCTCTTTCATTATCTTTCACTTTACATTCTTATTACTTTCGTTTCATTCATTAACATAGCACGTAAAGTCACGGAAAGATAAAAATACATCGACACAAGGAACATCGATATTTACAAATCATCAGTCATTACCATCATATAAGGCTACATCATACTTATCATACATACATCTTGCATACGCATCCCTCCTCATTCACAACAGCCCTATTTGGGCGATTGGGCATGCGTCAGTCGTATGGCCTCCACGCGACTAGATCATGCGATTGAGCACCTATGTGATTGGACATACAATCGTGCAAATGAATACTAGGCGATTGGACATCATGCGATTGGACTGGTGCGGTTGAGCACCTGTGTGGCTGGACTCTCAGTCGTACGATTGAACACTAGGCGACTGAGCATCTATGTGACTGGGCTTCTAGTTGTGCGATTGAACCTCAGTCGTGCGATTGAGTCTCAGTCGTCCCTCAATCGTTCGATTGGCCCTTCAGTCGCCTAGCCCTAACTGGGCAGCTACTGGAGATCGTCCCAAACTACAGCCGTGACATACGGCCTTCAATCTCTTCCAAACTCATTTCACGCCCAAATTAGCCCTCCTAAACCCTAGGGAATCATACTATGACATCATACAAGCACGTACATGTCCAAAATCACACTATAAACACACTACACATGATTACACCCAAATGTGTCAAACTCACACATTTCAAAAACGGGTTTACATGTGTTCCAGCCCTAAAATCGTTTGAAAACAAGTAAATGAGGGGTCCTAGAACTCACACAAACAAGAAGAAGATGAAGAGCTTCTCTTGGACTAGTCACTCGACGAGTTTCGAGCCCGAATCACCACTTTTCTCTCTTTTTCTCTTCTTTCTCTCTTCTTTCTCTCTTCTCTCCTTTCTGTCTGAGTTTTGCAAGTGAAGGGGAGGGGAGATGGCTGCCCTCTCCCTTTAAAGCTACAGCTCAGTCGCTCGAGCTCCAGGTGACTAGGCCTTCAGTCGCATGAGTTCCATGCGATTGGACCTCCAGTCGCATGAGCTCCATGCGACCGAGCCTCCAATCGCATGGCACTCCAAAAGGTCAAATTTCCGGGTGTTACAAGTCCACCCCCCTTATTTAGGTTTCGTCCCCGAATCCTGTCATTCCTCGAACAAACATGGGTAATGCTGTCTCATCTCTTCTTCGGTTTCCCACGTTGACTCGGATCCCTTCCTGTGCGGCCACTGTACGCGCACAAGCGGAACCACTTTATTTCTCAGCCTCTTCTCCTTTCGATCGATGATCGCCACTGGTTGCTCCACATAATTGAGCCGTTCATCTACCTTGATATCCTTCAATGGAACAAACATATCTTCATATATCAAACACTTTCTTAGATGAGATACGTGGAAGGTCGGGTGAATTCCACTTAACTCATCTGGTAACTCTAACCTGTAGGCCACCTCTCCTACTCGAGCAATGATTTGGAAAGGGCCTATATATCTCGTGCTCAACTTGCACCTCTTTCTGAACCGAATGATACCCTTCCATGGTGAGACCTTCAACATAACCCGATCACCCACCTGGAACTCAATCGGTTGCGTCATTTATCAGCATACGACTTCTGTCTGTCTTTGGCTGCTTTCATGTAGACCTTGATCCTTTCAAGCTTTTCAGTCGTAGCCTCGATCACTTTGACGCTTCCCAATTCCTTCTGACCAATATCACCCCAACAAACGGGTGTCCTGCATCTCCTACCATATAGCATCTCGTAAGGTGGCATGCCAACGCTGGCATGATATCTGTTGTTGTATGAGAATTCAGCTAACAGTAAGTGGTCATCCCAACTTCCCCCAAAGTCAATAACACATGCTCGGAGCATGTCTTCTAAGGTCTAAATGGTCCTTTCTGACTGACCATCTGTTTGAGAATGATAGGCCGTGCCTTGGATGAATATGTCTCGCGCATCGGTAGGAAGTGAGCACACTTCGTCAAGTGGTCAACAATCACCCATATAGCATCATACCCTTTCGAAGTACGTGGCAACTTCGTAATGAAATCCATGGTGACGTGTTCCCACTTCCATTCCGGTATATCCAAAGGTTGAATCTTCCCATACGGCTTCTGGTGCTCGGCCTTCACTTGCAAACAAGTAAGGCACTTACCCACATACTCCCCCACATCATGCTTCATACCCGGCCACCAATAATCTTTCTTCATGTCTTGGTACATCTTGGTAGCACCGGGATGAATGGAGTATCGAGTCTTGTGAGCTTCATCCATGATCTTTACCCGTAGATCCCCAAAACGGGGAATCCACATCCGCCCGAATCGGGTTCTAACACCAATTGTGTTTTCACCCAACTCCGCGACCAGACCTCTCATTCTTTCAGAGTTAAGATGATCTTATTTCAGTGCCTCATCTTGAAACTCCTTGACTTGCTTCATCACGTCTGAGGTCATAATCAGCTAGTACGCCTTCACCCGAATCGGCTCAACCCTCTCTTTTCGTCTAAGGGCATCCGCCACCACGTTGGCCTTGCCCGGATGGTAATGGATTTCACAATCATAATCCTTTATAAGCTCCAACCATCGCCTTTGCCTTATATTCAAATCAATCTGCTCGAAGAAATACTTTAAGCTCTTATGGTCGGTGAAGATGGTGCACTTTGTCCCGTAAAGATAGTGCCTCCAAATCTTTAATGCAAAGAGCACAACTGCTAGCTCCAAGTCATGAGTAAGATAGTTAACCTCATGAACTTTCAACTACCGGGATGCATAGGTTATAACTTTTCCCCTCTGCATTAACACGCACCCCAATCCCGAATAGGAAGCATCAGAATAAACCACCAGATCTTCACTTCCCTCAGGCAATGACAGAACAGGAGCTTGGGTCAATCTCGCCTTCAATTCTTCGAACGCCTTCTCTTGAGCTTGACCCCATACAAACTTTACATCTTTCCAGGTCAACTTGGTTAATGGAGAAGCGATCTTTGAGAAGTCTTGAATAAATCTTCTATAATAGCCCGCCAAACCCAAGAAACTTCGGATCTTAGATGGCATCTTTGGAGACTTCCATTGCATCACCGCTTCCACCTTTGCCGGATCAACCATAATCCCCTCCGGATTTACCATGTGACCCAGGAACTGAACTTCACGCAACCAGAATGCGCATTTGGAGAATTTAGCATACAACTTCTCCCTCCTCAACGTCTCCAGAACCTCTCGAATGTGATCGGCATGCTCAGTCTCACTCTTCGAATAAGTCAAGGTATCATCAATGAACACAATCACTGATTTATCCAACATCGGCCGGCACACCCGGTTCATCAGATCCATAAAAGCAGCTGGCGCATTGGTCAAACCAAAGGACATGACAAGAAACTCGTAGTGACCGTAGCACGTGCAAAAAGCTGTTTTAGGGATATCCTGCTCTTTCACCTTTAGTTGATGGCAGCCCGATCGAAGGTATATTCTTGAAAACCAACTGGCACCCTGAAGTTGATCAAACAAATCATCGATTCTCGGCAAGAGGTATCGGTTCTTCACCGTCAACTTGTTCAGCTCACGGTAGTCGATACACATCCTCATACTACCGTCCTTCTTCTTTACAAACAGGACTGGAGCCCACCAAGGTGAGATACTCGGTCTAATGAACCCCTTATCTAGCAGCTCTTGCAACTGCTTCATCAACTCTCTCATTTCTGTCGGGGCCAGTCGATACGGTGCTTTGGCAACAGGTTGGACGCCTTGTATTAGATCGATCTGAAACTCAATCTCTCGGTCAGGTGGCCCTCCCGATAGGTCTTCGGGAAACACATCTGGAAAGTCACACACAATAGGGACATCGGATAGTTGTGTTGTTGGCGTTTCCACATCCTTTACATAACATAAGTAGGCGCTACATCCACGCCTCATACATTTTCCCGCCACTTCCATTGAGATCACTTTCAGGATCGTCGTGACTCGATCCCCATAAACAGTTACCGAACTCCCGTCAGGCGCTATCAACCGAATCATCTTCTTTCGACACACTATATTCGCCTCGAAGTCCGCCAACCAATCCATCCCAAGCACCAAATCAAAACCACCCAAGGTCATCGCGAATGGTCTAACCGGAAATTTGTGGCCCTCTAATTCCACATCACAAACCTCTATTACCTCCGAAATCCTAGTAGACTTACCTATCATAGTTTCTACATCAAACGGTATGTCAACGCGCCTACTACTAACAGGCAGTTTGGCACAGAAAGCAGCAGAAATAAAACTTCTACTGGCACCCGAATCAAATAATACAGAGGCTAAAGTTTGGTTCACCAGAAACGTACCGGACACAACATCAGGGTCTGTCCTAGCCTCCTCCTGCATTATCATGAATGCCCTGGCGCTTGCCTTCGATCCTTCATTCCCCGTCTTCTTCACGCCGGAACTCTCAGACCTCGGCTTCTTGCGGTCTTTATTCATATGACCACTCTCCCTACAGTTGAAGCACCTTGTGCTCCTACACTCCCTACCCATATGACCAGGCTTTCCACACTTGAAACAGACATTCAACCCCAGTCTGCACTCCCCACTATGCTCCTTCCCACATTTGCCACATCTTTTCAGTCCCGTACCCAGCGTGGCTACACGGCGGTCATCCACCCGTGCCTTCTTGTTACTCGTCGAGGCATTACCCCTACCAAACCTCTTCCCGTTCCAATTCCTATCACCACCACCCTTCCTACTACCATCAGCCACCACCACCACTGCCCTTTCATCGTACAGTCTCCCCGCCAAGTCCACCGCCGGCGATCATATGACTGCGAACATCCACCGGCAAACCCTGAATATACCTCTTGATCCTTCACGACAGAGGTGGCACCTGATCTGGCACCAGACGTGCCATTTCGTTGAACTTCGTGGTGTACTGTTGGTGGGTCATCGTCCCCACCTCCAGCTGCAGGAACTCTCTCTCAACTTTATCCATCTCTCGATGAGGGCAGAACTCCTCAATCACCAACCTTTTCAGCTCGGACCACTTCATTTTTCCAATGGCCCTGCTACCCTCGGCTTGGACTATGTTGTCCCACCAGCATAGAGACGAATCCGTGAAAGAGTGGGTAGCGAACTTCACTTTTTGGTCCTCCCGGCACTCACTGATATCGAGGACACCCTCCATTTCTCTCACCCATCGATGAGCAGCCGCAGCAGTGCCATTACTATCAAAAGTAGGGGGCTTGCACCTCATAAACGCCCCGTAATTACAGCCTCGTGCTGTCTCATGCACAGGCTCCTCCTCCTCTTCCTCTTCATCATCAGAAAGAACCGTTTCCGGCCCTGCTTGCTCCTGCCTTCCTGAGGACCTGTTCCTCTCTTTTCTTTCTCCTTCCTGGACAGCCTTAATCACTTCAGTCACCACAGACGGTAAGATCGTCTGCATGACCTGATGCACCTCTTCAACCACTGCCTCTTTTACCGAGGCTCTCAAATTGGCGCTCTCGTCTATACCCTCCTGATGAGGGGTCTCGGTTTCTTCGTGAACCACTTTCTCCACCCTAGGTCTTCCTCTTGTGGCCCGTGGTTCAACACCACATCCGCCACCACCTCCACCCCGTGAAGCCTTAGAAGATCTACCACCAGCCATTCTCTATCACACAATGAAAGATTCAAACAACAACATGGTCATTCAAGGGAATAGCTCAGTTTGTGTCAAGTATAGTAAGTCCCTAATTACAGTGGCCAGTTATGATTAGCCACTTACTTTACTCTTCGTACCCCGAGCATTACCTGTCCTGACTACATTAGTACCTAAATCTAGCAGTAAGACATAAATCACATAACATGCACACATAATACTGTTTAGCTTTAAGAAAATACCTAATGGCACGCAGCTACTCAGATT